>JBCAUA010705181.1:0-15337 GCA_038406235.1 Peronia verruculata | reverse complement strand
CCATAACTTTTTAAATTTTTGTCCGATTTTCAAAATTCAAAAAGTTTTTTCTTTCTTAAAAAGAGCTTGACATGACTGGATACTTTACATATGTCTAGTTTGAATATGAAAATTCAGTTTGGCATTGCTACATTACGAGTTATCTCGTAGCCCGGATCAGTAGTCGTTACGAGATAACTCGTAGCCCGGATAGAGTGAGTTAGCTATGACCTTTGTCCCACTAAGACTTTTGTTAAAAATAGGGGCTGAACTCACCTGGCCATCGATGCCTGCAGATTGTGGTCGATCAACAAAACGAAAATGAATGCAAATACTTCAAAAAGACGCCAGATATGGTTGGTTAGTGCATACCGGGGACTAATCAATGAGATCATAGCGGATCTTATGATTTTGCTATCGTAAAGAAAATTGGTCGGTTTGGGGAGGGGGTTCGAGAAGGGGCGGGTTGATTCTAGATTGTACCCTATTTTTTTTAACTATTTGATCACAGCCCCTGAGTGGTTTAGTGATTAGATTCTTTTTTTTTTTTTGAGTTGGAGATATAAATCTAGATCTAGAACTAGATCTCCAACTCTTTCTGAGGCAAAAGAACAGTATTGAACGCAAAAGTCTGGGTCACAGAATTTTGAACAACAAAGAAAAGCACTTTGTCCACAACGCGAAGTGTTTGTACCCACCAGTGCCTGCATTGTTTGTTCTGTGAGACATAAACTAGCAGTGAGTTACACCCAGGGATGTAAAAACTTCAGCGACTTCATTCGGAATTCTGACTTTTTAGTCGTCACCGACTTTCCAACTTTGACTGCTCAACTGCTGATCTTTTTTTTGAGTTTTCAAGACAATCCAAATTTTATAATTTGCAATAAAAGTCCCACTCAAATAGTGAAACCGGAAGTCGAAAGTGTATGCTCTGGACAAGAGTCGAACTGCTGCTCAGTGGTTGTTTAAAGATCCAGATTGAAGTTTCACAGCGCTTAATTCGAGGCTTAATTCCTCACATCCAACAACATGGAATTGAGTAGTTGCACGAGAGTTGTTGCTGGAAAATCTGCAGTAGGCTACTGACAACAATAATGTTTCCATGATCCTGGAAAGACTCATGTTAGAGGTCAGCTGTTCGTGATCTAGATTTTGAAAATCTAGTTCTGTCGTCTTGTTACACACGATTATTATAATGACAGCTCTGCCTCTGGCATCTTCTTACTTCTTGGAAATTTCCACCGGTTCTATAATTTTTTAGTCTATCCCAGGTCTTGTGAAAGCATGCAGAACTTATCTCAAAACAATGCAAACTTCTAGTAAAGTGAAAAGCTTGAGATTTTTTATGTGTCTTGCGTAACCGGACAGCACCAGCCACTGTGATGAAATGGGGTCCGACTTTTTTTTTTTTTTTTGAAACATTTTGACATCCCTGTACATCCAGTGATGAAGCTTCATGTAGCTCTTCACTCTGTATAGAAGAGTTTTTGCAGGATTTAGGTCCTGATGTTCTGTGAAATTTGTAACTCAACTGATATTACATAATTTTTTTTTCCCCCCCAGAAATTGGGAGAGCTCAACAATTATCCAGATTTTAATAACTACCTAATTTTTGTACTGACAAAACTCAAAACAGAAGGTAAGTCTCTTAGTTTCAAAATTTGGCCAAGATTTTTTTATGGGATTTTTTTTTTTTTTTTGTAGTAATTTTAATTGGTATAAGATGAGAGTACGATCCAAGATTTGATAATTTGCATCTTATTAGCATTTATCTTGATAAGTTGTCTCAAAATTGGTAGTTATTCAATGACACGATTATGATTGAATGTGTCACTTTTGTCAGCTTTTAGTTTTCTGAAAGGTGTTTTTTTTTTTTTTAATTTCTTTTGGAGATCAGTTGTTTTCAGATAGCAAGATATTGTGTTCTAAAGTAATTATGCTAAAGTAATGATATTGTTTATCATTAAACAGTATGAGTCGGGCATTTAATTTTGTTTATTTCATCAGATGTCAGGTTCAAGTGAGGACAAGATAATCCCCATCAGGAGGTTGAAAGACATATATTGAAGGTTTGACATCTTTTTTCATTTTCTTTACTTTTCAGATGATCCTACAAGATCGTTGAGTGGATTAATTCTGAAGAACAATGTGCGGGCCCATTTTGAGCGCTTCCCACCTGAAGTCACAACTTTCATCAAACAAGAATGCCTGAACAGCATAGGTGATCCATCACCTCTTATAAGGGCCACAATCGGCATTATCATTACAAATATCATCTCGAAAGGAGAACTGCATAACTGGCCCGAAGTCTTACCTCATTTGTGTGTATGTCTCGACTCAGAGGACTACAACACTTGTGAGGTAAATTTGGTGTTCCTGATTTTGGTTTTAATTTGTATAAGCATTACCTTTGTATAGTTTACCATTCTGACAGAAAATTCCCATAAATGAATGTGATCTGGAGAACAACAAAAACTTGGTTTTAATTGTTGAAGTAGAAATGATTAAATGTGAGGAAGATTTATGAGCTATTGACATGTCTCTCCATAAATTCATATGCAAGGTGGAAAGGAAAAAAAAAAAAAAAAAGAAGACTCGGCAAATTGTTCAGAAAGGAGGAGAAAAAAGCTTGATAGTTGGAAATTTGAAAAAACAAAAAAACAAAAACAAAATTGGCAACAGTTGCCGAAAAACAAAACCTTCTGTCAAATTTATCATCCTGTTTCCCACTGACAGACAAATTTTTTCGTTTGTAACAATTTACTAAGTGACTTTTACAATGAAATTTCCAGGGAGCATTTGGTGCCCTTCAGAAAATTTGTGAAGACAATGCTGAAACACTTGACAGTGACTTAGCAGACAGACCTTTGAATATTCTGATTCCCAAGTTCCTCAACTTCTTCAGACATCAGAGTCCCAAGATCAGGTAAGCCTCAGTTTCTTGTATCACCCTCATGTGTTTATAGGGGGGATAGTAATGTTCTTGATGAGCTCAAGCCAAAATGGCAAACAACTTGATCTGAGTTGGAGAGTTAAAATAATGGAGAGTATAGAGAGTAGACAGCGATGTGAAAGTTCAACCTTTAATTTCAATGTTGGTGTGACTATGATGGTTGAAAATCTTTCTTTTACAGGTCTCATGCGATTGCGTGTGTTAACCAGTTCATTATCAGTCGGACCCAGGCTCTGATGGTGCATATCGACACGTTCATACAGGTACACAATGAAAAGCATTTAATTTTATTTGTGTTGTGAAATTGGGCCTAATATGGACTTTTTGATCTATTGTACATGTTAAAATCACATGGGCAAAATGCTGACTTTTTAACAGTAACACTTTGTTGTGTGCGTGTGGCAGGGAGGGTGTGTGCTTGTTTGAGATTTTGAAATGTGGATGTGCCTTGAATTTTGTTCATTCTTTCTCCCTTACTCTTCATCCCTTCCTTGAATGTTGCTTATTCTTTTCAGAATCTGTTTTTCCTGGCTGAAGATAAAGACACAGAGGTTCGTAAAAATGTCTGCAGAGCCCTGGTTATGCTTGTGGAAGTGCGGATTGACAGATTGATGCCTCACATAGATCAGATCATCCAGGTGAGTTCCTCTGAGACACAACACCTTGCAGGACTGTCTTAGCAAAGTGACAGCACAGTTATGTGTCAGGCCTTATCATGGGCTAATGTAATTGTTGCCTATTAATTCCCATTTAAACTCACTTAAATTTAATGACATTCTTTCCCCGTTTTTTTTTTTTTTTTTTTCCTTAATCCCCTTCTGACAAATTGTGCTAAATACTGTCCATGAAACTAGAATGCACAGTTGCTAAGAGAGAAAGGTGGATTTCACGTTAAAAGGACTTTAAAAAAAAAAGAGAGTGAGAGAGAGAGAGAGGGAGAAAACAAAAGATTGCAAATAGGAAGAAACCTGAGCTTCATACTACATTCTGCCCATGCCTCTGCTGGCAATGTACCTCCAATTTAAGTAACTGTATATGTTATGTTCTTGATTTTGACTAAAAGACTTTACACTTTCATTCTGTCGGACAACCTTTGATTGTAACTGCCAACTATTATGAAATAACCGTGAACTAGCTGCCAGTCCTTTTTCTTCCAGTATTGACAAGCTTGACAAAATGTTCAGACTTTTCTTGGAACACGGTATTTAATGTATTTATTCTTAACATTTAAGTAATATGTTTAAAATGCAGTGTTTGCATGTGACAGTGCTGTGGAATGCTATTTCATGTTTATGATTCTTATTTGCCAGTACATGATGGAACGCACCCAGGATGCAGATGACACAGTAGCACTGGAGTCTTGTGAGTTCTGGCTGTCTCTTGCTGAACAGAAAGTCTGCAAAGATGTATTGAGTCCTCATATAGAGCGGCTTGTACCAATTCTTGTGAAAGGGATGAGATATTCTGAAATCGATATAATCCTTTTGAAGGTATGGATTCACCTTGAAAACAGTCTTTACAGTGAATGTCAATATACTGGACTTAGAAATTGCTTGAAACATTTCTCTGTAAGATCATATTTCCACCACAAAGAGACTTTGCAGTTTGAGGCTTTCCAGTTATTACATTACATTGCTTATCGTTCGCAATGTATATAATTCAAAAGCAAAAATAGTGATCTGGTTTACAGTTCATACTACAAACTTCATTCGTCAAGGCTAGGCAGAGACCAATGATAGACACCATAATGGTGTGTGCAGCCAGCTTTCAATTAGCTTTACTCAGGTCAGTGCTGATAACTTTGTTTATGCTAGTCTGTACCCTTTTTTTTTTTTTTTTTTTAAAGATTGAATCTTATGAAATGAGTTGGTCTTTTTTTTTCTTTTTTTTTTTTTAAATTACCTCAGGGTGATGTTGAAGAAGATGAGATGATTCCAGACAAAGAATCGGATATCAAGCCAAGGTTTCACAAGTCAAGAACGCACTCCAATCAAAAACATGATGATGGTGAAGTAAGTCACTCTGTCTTGGGCTCAGGTGTCATGGGTTTATGGTGGGAGGTACTGACTTTTCAGATAGCATAAGCTCTGTTGTAAAGATTTCTTTCTGATGTGTGTTAAGTTCTCATGAAGGATATTCCCATATGAGGGTTTTTTTTTTTGGCAAGAGCTATTATTAATCCAAATTGATGATGATTACTGTGGCCATAATGTTAAATCTTTGGCTCAACTTCTCACTAGTTAGATCATAGTCAATACAGGGAACAAAAGATCATCTTCAGCGGAAAAATATGCAAAGAAAAAAAATTAATGCACAGGGAATTGATGAACCCAGGATGAAAATCTCTCTCCTTTTTGATTTGTGTGGATGGTTGATGCGGTATGCCTGGTTGAACACTTTTTTTTTTTTCTCCTTAATCAGGAAGGAGACTCTGATGAAGGGTATGATGACGATGACTCTCTCTCAGACTGGAATCTCAGTAAGTTATCACATGTCACAGACAACACTTGTTGTTTTTTTTTTAAACCTGTATTTTTGTATCTGTTGAGGAGAATTGGTGGGCAATAAGACCATATCTCACGATAAGGATCTAGTCTAAAAAGAAAATGACACATGCACATCACATCATCATTGACATGCACTTACATAGGAATTATGTCCTAAAGTTCCCCCCTATCATTTATTTTATTATTATTTTTTTTTTTTTTGCTGACCACTAGGAAAATGCTCAGCAGCAGCCCTGGACGTGCTGGCCAATGTGTTTCATGAAGAAATCCTGCCTGTTTTGCTGCCAATTTTGAAAGAAACTCTTTTCCATGTGGACTGGGAAGTCAAAGAATCTGGCATTCTTGTTCTGGGTGCTATTGCTGAGGGTTGCATGAGCGGAATGATTCCTCACTTACCAGAGCTCATCCCTTACCTCATCAGCTGTCTGGCAGATAAGAAGGCATTGGTCAGATCGATCACCTGCTGGACCTTGAGCCGCTACGCCCATTGGGTGGTTGGTCAGCCTCACGACAACTTTCTTAAACCTTTGATGACAGAGGTAAGGTAGCCCATGTCCTATCACCACTGTGCATGCCATTTTTTTCCCTCTTTTTTTTTTATAATGAAAAAGCACAATTTTTAACTTTTCGATCTCAGGCGTACAAAAAATTTCACCTTATCTGAAATTTAGGTGACATTGAGGTAAGGGAGGGGAAGTTAGTGCATAGGGTGACTTGAAGGCCGTATGAGTTGCCGATAGTGTCGATGGTAAATGTCAAGAATAAGTTTTGCCATTACTTTCTCTCACCACCAGCTCCTGAAGAGAGTGCTGGATGCCAATAAGAGAGTCCAAGAAGCTGCTTGCTCAGCATTTGCCACACTAGAGGAAGAGGCTTGCACAGAGCTGGTTCCCTACCTGGGTTTTATTTTGGAAACGTTGGTGTTTGCGTTTGGCAAATATCAGGTAAACTGATCTTGAGTGATAGAATACAAGTGCTCCGTAAATGTTTTTCAGTCTTAGTTCCACTGCCTCTCATTTTAAGCACTGTCCATAGAGTGGTCAAAGTTCTTCTCTTCTTTTTTTTTTTTTTTTTTTGCTAGAGATGGGATTTTATGCTTAACAAGGAAAGGTAAGATGACTGTACTTGTGGGAAGATGATCTGGTTTGCTTGCAGAATATCCTCATTAACTATAAAACAATAGGGTCATTAAAAATTTAGTGCAACTATTAATCAAGGTGTGCTGTGTAGGCTATGTATTTGAAATAATTTACAAAGACGGTGTTGAAGATACATTTGACAATTTTGTCTGGCAGTCTCTAGTCTCAACATTCTTACAGTCCACATCCAGTGATTTTTTAATAAATCATTTTGTTGTCTCTGTATCTCCAGCACAAAAACCTCCTGATTCTGTATGATGCCATTGGAACTCTTGCCGACTCAGTGGGTCATCACTTGAACAAACCAGTGAGTATTGTCATACTTGTGCTGTGAGCTTCAGGTTGTCCTTTGTAGCTGTTGTTCTTGCAGTTAAAACTAACCTCAGGCAATTATGGTTTGCAGAGGAATTTGAATAGACAATGCTCATGGTTGAGATTGCATGTTCCAGTTGTTAGAACAGAATCTTGTCATTCATGAAAGATGCTGTTTTGTGTTTCCACAGGAGTATGTCAACATGCTGATGCCTCCTCTGATTCAGAAATGGAATATGCTAAAAGATGAAGATAAAGATCTTTTTCCACTGCTTGAGGTGAGTGATGCAGCAGTGAGAGGTTTTACTTTGATACTTTTGATAAGAGCCCGGTTCACTAATGTTGCAAATCTATTTGTTGTTTTATTTGCAGCCTCTGAAAGTTCTCATTGTGAATAATCTCCTGTGACATTGCTAGCAAAAATAAGGCATTGGTTTTTGAGCAAGCTGTATTATTGCTGAGGTTAAAATATTTATATTGGCCAGTTAGAATGATGAAAAGAATTGGCTATCGTTGAGAGGTGCAAATAAACAACTGTTAGGCCTTACAAGACAAAGACTAGTGGCATCACTCATTCTTGTTCAAATTGTACAGCCATGTGGCACCTTTTCCTATATTTCCCAGTGCTTGTCCAGTGTGGCCACCGCTCTGCAGTCAGGATTCTTGCCGTACTGTGAACCAGTTTATCAGCGATGTGTTTGTCTGGTGGAGCAGACCTTAACCCAGAATTACGTGAGTTTTTTTTTTTTTTTTCATTGACAAGCTCTTGTTCTGGCTCAAGCCTGAACAAAGCTGAAATGTGGCAATGTTGGAGCTGGCAGAAAAGAATTCCTAGAGCACGCCTCAATCTGTAAGTAATCCTAGACAGGTGTCCTGCAAACACCCTAGGCATGGAAGTTTGAATTCCGTTTTACTTTTTTTTTTTTTTTTTGGGAGATCATATTTAGATTGGATTGTAGGTTTCTGTGTTTGAAAAATATTCGTTTTGTTAACTGAAGGCAGTTGTCAATCATAATCCCTTCTTCATTATTAATACCGATTATTTCTGTGTATTTAGCCCATACAAATCTGTTTAACACACCTGTGATAATGGATGTGATGACACTTTTAAGCATTGACCGTTTGTGATGCTCTGCTTGTATTCGTACTGTCTGATCCAAATTATGAAGAAGGGAATGTCTTTTAACAGAATCTCCGTAAGATTCTGTAATATTTAAAGTTTACCAGCAAATTGCTGCTAGTTGAGCTATTTTGCAAACTGTTTGCTATTTTTTGAAAGTGTTTAAAATTGCAGCTCAGTCTTAAACTTTATTTCAACTTCTTGAAAAGGCTCTACCCTGGAAAAGTTTGTTGTATAACAGTGCTGTCTTTTGTTTTGTTTGTTCAGGCCAACTTATCCCAGCCGGACCAGTATGACCCTCCAGACAAGGACTTCATGATTGTAGCTCTGGATTTGCTATCTGGCTTAGCGGAAGGTTTAGAAGGGCACATTGAAGGCTTGGTGGCCAACAGCTCAATTCTCAAGCTGCTTTTCCAGTGTATGCAGGTATGTTTCCAAATGGCAGCATTTATCCAGAAAAACAGAATTTTGTGCTGAGGAAGAGAAAAAGCCTATCACTCTTTAGGAACTGTTAAACATTACATTTCTGCACTTGTATGAAATTTAAAATGAGTCCAGCTGTTCAAAGACAGCTTTTTAAAATGCTTATAGGCAGAGAGATAATTCTTAGAATTGGGAAAGAGAAAAATTGTTTGAAGCTTAAAACTTTCATCATAACTAACATATGATATTTGGTGGCATCAGGGTGTTGTGCAAAGATATTTATTTGCTGCAGACACTCTTTTTGCCTTGTCAGAACCTTGGACTGCGGTCCACTCTAATGTTAATGATGAACAGTGTTCTGATTTAACCCAGGATCCCATGCCGGAGGTGCGACAGAGTTCATTTGCTCTTCTGGGTGACTTGACAAAGGCCTGTTTTCAACATGTGCAGCCTTGCATCTGTGAGTCCTGCTGCTTCCTGTTGTGATGCGTTTGTTATGTGTATATATTTTCATGTATGTCATTTTAAAATAAACGAAATCCACCCCTTTGTTCAATCTATATGGGACAAAGCAAATATTAAAAAAATATATATAAAGTATATTGTCATATAGAAGGCACCATTGGCAAACTGTTCTTCACTTGTTTTGAAAATCCATTTTATTTATTTATTTTTTATAATTGGGTTTAGTGTTCCAACATCTTATTTTTACATCCTTAGAGAATTTTTTGAAGAAAGGCAATAGGCCAGACAGTTGAATCCTAAGTGATATATGTCCCACAGGTCATTGATACCGTTAAATGTCTGAGTACATTGACTTGAACGAATGATAAGCATGACCATATGGCAGACAGGACAGAATACATGCAATGACACTGTGCTTAACACTGACATCTACTGCCTCTGACAGTGACACTGACATGGATAATTTGTTTTATGCAATTGAAGGTTTTGTAGTACATCGATGATTAACTGTTGAACTGCTTTGTTGGTCATTATGGCTGATCTTGCTTGGATTTCTATTTACAGCTGAATTCATGCCCATCCTTGGAGCCAACCTCAACCCAGAGTTCATCTCTGTCTGTAACAATGCTACTTGGGCCATTGGCGAAATCTCCATCAAGATGGGTACGTTTTTCTTTTTGAAAAAAAAAAATGAACGTAATTATGCATTTATTCTCATATTTCTTAGTAAATTGTTCACAATTAAAAAAAAAAAAATGGTAGGATAATTGAGGGGTGGTGAAATGTTGTTTGCCAGGATAAGGTTGTGATCAGCACAGGTTTTCTCTCTCCATTGAAAAAAAGTAGTAGTTCATGACAAACAACTGTAATATGTGACCAACATGCCCTTTTAATCTACAGTTTGTTTTCATTATAGGCATTATTTATGTCCCGATGTTTCTTTCTTTTTTTTTATTTGTGCACATGAATGTATCTGTCTTTGTGTCATTTAAACACCATACAAGTAAGTTTGACCCAAGACTTTGGCTGTTGTAGGTGCAGACATGCAGCCTTATGTGGGAATAGTTCTCACACAGCTCATTGACATCATCAACAGATCCAACACTCCCAAGACCTTGTTGGAGAATACAGGTGAGCACTTTGCTCCCATTAGACAGATTTCATATCACATCATCTCACTATGTTACCATCAGATACTGTGTGTCACGTGTCATGGACCTGTTCTAGTTATGTTGAGAGAGGGAAAGGAATGAGGGTGGTGTCACAAAATCCCAGTGGTCACAAACCAGCTGGACAAGTCGCTCTTGTTTCACAATCAGTGTCATGTCTGTATGCTTCAGGGGAATGTCATGTGTGTCATTGTCATATGTTTGTCTTCAGTTTGCACATAAATTTTTTGTTTTTGATGGGCAGGTGCCCATCCATTTTCCCGACCATATGTAATGTATGCTTATGGGGTTTGCATATTTGGGCATTTTTTTTTTTTTTAAACTAATAGCAGCTAACTAGTTATCGTAGTTAGCAGCAGCCAGTCAGTAATGATGTTTCTCATGCTTATTGTTTTTATTCCCCAAGGAAAAAAGTACATATTCAATATATCCGTTGTCTGCAAAACAGGTCTAGATTTTAAAATTTTTTTTTTTAAATGCTCTCCAATATGCTCAAAAATGCAGATGAACAATGACAGATTATTTTTCATCAGCTTAACAGCAAATATTACTCAGGGCACATCTTATTGAGTCAAACATTTTTTTAAAATGAAGGAACCCTTGTATATGATATTTTGTCAGATCTCATTTAACACGCTTTATGAAAACTTTTTAAACAAAATTTCTGTGTCTATCAAGTCCTATTTGTCTTGTCACTCCTCATGGCCAGGTAGCAGTTTTTACTTTTCTCTCCCAGTTCCTACTTAGGAACATGGGTCATCATGTGCTATGTCAATGTTTTTGTTTCTTTTTATTTTTATTACATTCATTCCTTTTTTTTCCCCCCAACAGATCAGAAACTTTTTTTTTTCTCTCCTGACTATATGCCCAAAGATTTGTTCCTATCTTTTTAATCTTTATTGGAATTTTGTGAAAATATTTTTTCTTATTTCACTTTTTGTATCTGGTATCATCAGTACTGTTTAAGTATTTTTTTTTCTTGCAGAGCATTGTTTTCATGTATGTATTGTTTATCGTTGTATGTTCTTTCTTCCCATTATATTTGCCTTCTTCGTGCGTTCTGTCATCGTGTCCTCGTCGTGGTTACATAGCCATTACTATTGGGAGACTGGGCTTAGTTTGCCCCCAAGACGTGGCCCCACTTTTACAACAGTTTATCAGACAATGGTAATTTTTCTTTTATTTATTTGGTATATTTTCCTTTGGTTCAAACTTTAAGCCTTTCATTTCTCATTTCTTCATTATTTTTTCCTTTGTGTAACCCTTAGTTATCCTCTGTGTTGAAGTTGTTAGAGTAAACTGTGCTACCCCCCCTTCCAGCATCCCCTATAATTCTTGCTTAGTGTTTGTCCCACCAGTAAGTTGAAAAAATAACATTTTTGTATCCATCAGTGACCGTGGTTTACTACTTTGTGTTTGAAATTTAATTTATAGAATAATACATGACTTAGTAAACAAGCTATTATGTTTACCCCGACTGTTAAAAGGTATGCTTTACTTTGTTGGTCAGTGTTTTGTGTATTTGTGGTACTGGTAAGTTCAGCAGTGCCGGAAGTATCGAGGCAGTGGCTAGATTGTGATTTGAAAGTTGTTAGAAACATTTAAAATCTCAAGTTAACTAGAATTGTGCATTCATTGTCCAGTTTTTTTTTTTTTTTATGTTGTTTTTTTTACCTTGAGGGTTCACATTTATTTAGTACTGCTTTTGTAAAATAGCAAAGCATAGATTTTAATTGCTAGCCATCATATATTTGCTTACAGGTGCACCTCACTGCGCAATATACGAGACAATGAGGAGAAAGATTCAGCCTTCCGTGGAGTGTGTCTCATGATTGGTGTGAATCCTGCAGGGGTGGTGCAAGATTTTATCTTTTTCTGTGATGCAGTGGCATCATGGATGCATCCTAAACCAGACTTGAAGGAAATGTTCTACAAGGTTTGCTGGCACCCTTAGTAATCACAGCTTGAATAACAATTACTGTCATAAATAGTGATTGTTAGGTGTTAAAATACTTTGTAAAATCTTGAATATATTTGGAAATTTCTGTGCTTTCCCAATAAAAAAATATTGCTTTTGATGAAAGGAAAAGAATTTTTATCATGCATTTGTTTCAGTTTTTGGGTCTGAAATAGTTTAGCATGTCTGTGAGATCAAAAGGAATGATGTATGGCTGATAGTTATGTTGATAAATGCTCAGCAAACCATTGTTCTGATGACCCAGTCAAGCTTTGTCTTATGATTTGAACTACATTTGAGATGCGACACGTTGAAATCAGATGTGCTCCTCAAATTGATCCAACCAACAAAATGTTTTTCAACAGAAATGAATTTTTAACACAATTTTTTTTTCTTTAAGGCCTTCTGTGTCAGTCTAACATGCATTTTAGAATTCATTCAGTTTGCTGAAGTAGATTGAGTACTAGTCCAAAAATTGTAATCAAGTGACAAGGCCCTATAGCGATTAATACAGGTTACAAAAGTGGTCGCCTATTTTCTCACAAACTTCCACTGCAGCAGCTGGTCACCCTCATTGACTTTAATTGCCCATATCTGTACTGCTACTTAAGTTAGCACAAAATGTTTTTCACGCGCTCGAAGGGAAATAAATAATCTTCACAGTGATACCAATAACTTTTTCTGCTCAAAACAGAACAAGAGCCCTATTTCATCGTGCTGTGTCTCATCTCTTATCTTTGTTGTTGCTGTTGCTGTGCTCCCCTCTGTTCTTTTTGCCCCACTGAAATGTTCACATTTTCAACTCTGTGTGTCCAGCATTATATTTTCTTGTTGCATTGTTTGGATGAAAAGTAATTCCACCAAGATTTTATCTCATGCTGCAGGGGAAGGATAAAATCAATCATGGAACCAGGATTTCCTGTTCTAGAATATATTATAAATTTACCATCGTTCTTTTTAGTTATCTTGTTATCAGCTCGGATCACAATCTTTGTGATATGTTTTTCCTCAGATCCTTCACGGGTTCAAGGCTCAAGTGGGAGAGGAGAACTGGTCCAAGTTCTCTGATCAGTTCCCCCAGCCACTGAAGGAACGCCTCACTGCAAACTATGGAGTCTGAAATTGCTGAATTTAAAGGTGAGACTGGACTCTTTGAAGTAGTTATGTTTCTCTTCCACCCAACTGGGTTGTCAGCTTTATTAATCATCTCACTGCTATCTTGATGAGAATCAGGGCTGTCAGAGTTCCATGGTTTCATGATCACCGTTGCTAGCGTCGAAGTTGTCAATGTGAAAATCTTGGGTGGGTTGGTTAATTTAGAATCGTTTTCTCTGCTTACAAATATTCAGTACTGAACAGTAATCAGAGACTATCAGGGTTGTGTGCAGATATTGCCAAATTGGCATTGTCCTTGGGGGAAATGACTATGAAATATTAGCCCTGCATGATCATATGATAAATTTTTAATCTCAGCGTGGCGGCTAAGCCCCAAAAGATCTCCTTCCAGTCCATCATGGGAGATGAGTTTTGTATCTGGCGTTGTGGCCTACGTAGTGGATGGAAAGAAGTGTAAGGTTGATGTTAGAATATCATTAGTATTTACAGTTAAAAGTGTTTTAAGAAAGAAAGAAGGAAAAAAAACTTTTTTTTAAAGAGCGCTTCTCCGGGTCATTTTGTGTGTGGCAAATTCTGGTGCTTTGACTGTGTTTGGACTAGTAGATCTAGATCTAACTTTGACTGTGTTTGAACTAGTAGATCTAGATCTAGCTTTGACTGTGTTTGAACTAGTAGATCTAGATCCAGACCTAACTTTGGATCTTCTTTCCATGTTAGACATCTAGAAAATTTCAGAGCTACTGATCAGGCCCTTTGTAGGATGAAATGAGGAGTCATGTGTATTACTTCGTATGTCGGCTGACAAGTTTAGGGGTTGGTTCAGTTTTGCACTGACAGCCCTGTGGAATGTACATCAGAATATGACTGGGGTCAGAGGAACTATTCGCGTACAGTGAATGTCAGCATAGAACACGATTTTATGGTGTACTAGCTGGAAACCTCACAGCCTCCGTGGTAGGTTTTTTAAAATATATTGTCCTGCGATTTAAATTTTTTGGCCAGCATGCGCACCTCGATGCTGATGTTTTGGTTCGTTAAACTGAATATTACTCAAAGAAACGTGTTTTGAACACGTCATGAGTCCCACACGGAAGTGATGGCGGACACAATGAATTATAGTTCGTCATTAAAAAAATAAAACCAACTCTGTAAATTCAATCAAAATAAAGAGTAGCCTATAACACAGTTGGGTATCAGTTGCCCATGTCTGTAATTTTATTTGAATTTGAAATGCCTGCCGATTCCGACTTTATTGGACCATAAGATAAGTGCCACGCCCCTTGGTCGCTCTTATTAAAGAGATATCAGATCTATATCTATATATAAGAACATACAAAATGTAATGGATAAGTTGAAATGAGCTTTACACCAAGCCAATTCTAGCAAGGCTCGTGTCCCTCTGCCAAAGCTTTGCGCTCCCTCTGGGGGGTCGATACCAAGTGGTTGGGAACCCCTGTGCTAACACTTTCATCTTGGCACAACGCCTCTTCAGCACGACTATTTAATTAGACATAGAAGTCCACTTCAATACGTATTTTCTAAACACTACTTCTCGTTTTCTTTTGTGTGTGTGGAAAAGGAAAATCGCAAAAAAACTAGATTACTATTTTGCCCAAACAGAAATTTACAGAGGGATACGTTTTTGTTAAAGTTGGTGGGATTTTGTTAATTATCTCCAGTTATCTTCTTTTGATCCTGTTCTTGTTCACGTGATAGTCTCACCCAAAATTTCCGACTCAGTTCCGGGACAGGTCTGAGTTTCCCCTTTTTCTGAAAAAAAAAACAAAAAAACAAAACGAAACAGATCACTCCATTGTTTTGTGGTTTTGTCTTTTCACTGGATTATAAATCCAATTTAGCCTTCGCTGTTACTCATACGTGCAATGGTTCATATCCGACTGAGCAAAAAACCTGGAAATCCCAGCCGGAGAGTTTGTACCCTCTCCTAAATACAGAACACTAAAAGCTGGTGTTAGTTACCGCTCCACCACGAGATCCGAAAACAATTACAGTTTCGTGCATTTTTTGTGTGTTGCTCTATGTCAGTGGTTGTGAATAGTAGACTGTTTCTTTTCCTGTACTTAACTTAGACTGGCATTTCCTACTGTTCGCTTAGTCTGAACAAATCTATCTATCTATCTATCTATCTGTCTGTCTGTCTGTCTGTCTGTCTGTCTGTCTGTCTGTCTGTCTGTCT
>JBCAUA010705070.1:0-11795 GCA_038406235.1 Peronia verruculata | reverse complement strand
CCCCCCCCCCCCCCCCCCCCCCCCCCCCCCCCCCCCCCCCCCCCCCCCCCCCCCCCCCCCCAACCCCAGGCAGATATCGGGCTGAAGAAAAGAGAGGTCACAAAAACAGCAAACACTGTTCAATATATCCATGGATATAACTGTATGGATGGTATAAGAGGAAAGGACCAGGGCTGATATTCCATAAATGTAAGTGACGGAAAATTTGTTGTTTCCTCGGATAAAATGGAAAACCCGGGAGGTGGCAAGGGAGAGGGGAGATCAAGAGAGTGAGGAGGGGGGGGGAATGATGGGGGGGGGGGGGGAAGCGGGGGAGAGCAGAGAGACAGCCAAAAACAAGCGTCACAGACAGACTGACAAACAGCAAAGACGGACAGTTTATATAGATGGACAGACAATCGATATACAGCTTTAAGGACAGATGGATGACTACGCTGATTGCGATGAGAAAAGCATTCATATCAACAGGACAGTCACACTAAAACAGAAAGAGTGTCAAGGAGAAAACAGGACAACGGAAACTAATGCCGCATTTGCAACAGCAATGTAAATAAATAAATAAATTAATTAATTAATAAATTAATAAATAAATAAATAAAATAAATATTGCCAGCGAGATCAAGAAACAGAGAATAGAAGAAAGGAGACGGGGGAGGGGCGAAGGGGGCTTTATCGGTGAGAGATTTGAGAAGGTTGGAAAGGTGGAGATAAAACGAGGTAATTTTTAAGAAAGTCGAGGGATAGTGGAGGGAGAGAAAAAGATAGAGATCAGTCCAGTGAACAGAAAGAGAGACAGTGAGAGAGATTGACCAGTGGACAGAGAAAAAGAGATAAGTGGAGAGAGAGAGAGAAAGAGACAGAGAGAGAGAAACGAGAAATGAAATCAGATAAAATACTTGAAAGAAAGAGAAATATGACAGAGGGCGACCAGAAAATGGAAAATGTGTAAATAGAGCAAGGGATAGACAGAAAGTAAAGAGAGACAGAAAGAAAGAGAGAGAGAATAGAGGGGAATGACACCACAATACCGACCGCTTGCAAAGCTAGCTCATGGGACAGAACAGTTAAAAAAGGAAAATGAACTTTGTGAAAAGATTCCTGTTCTTGTTCGTCTCTGAGAACTGAAACCCAAACCAGCAAACCCGGACAGGAATGTGGGAATGTGTACGGACGGAGGACGACGAGCGGGTGGGAAAAGATGGTGAGCAGAAGGCAGAAGGTATTGGTGTGTTACAGAGGTGAAAACATTGGGTATCTTCAACTATTTCACATACAAAACAGGAGTGTATGTTCTTTATATATATACTTTATATATATATATAAGTGAGTGGAGGGTGGACGTGCGACACACAATGATGGAAACAGTGTGAAGTTGAAATATTTTAAACACAAGATTGGATTGTTGGAGATAGAAGAGGGCAAGGGAAGACGGGCAATAGGAAGGGATGTCTAACATGTCCACCGCTCACCCCCATCCGTCTTCTTTCAGTCAACCCCTCTTTCCTTCCCTCTATGCGGAGCCACTGTCCAAAATATGCGCTCGCTTTCTAGGGTAATGAGACAGGAGAGAAAGGAGGTCAGAGGTAGAGAGTGGGTGGAGGGGTGGCCAAATACATGTATGACATTCGAGGTAAGCTGGTTTCAGGGTGGTGGGGTGGCAACTCTGCCCGTGGTTCGCACATGAAAAGGTGTATGTTGAGGGAGGGGGGGCGGGCCAAAGGAGTAGGCCTACTGCCAGTATTCTGTGTACACCATGGAATGTAGAGGGATTTATGCACCGAAATCTACAATAACACTTGGTGCAGATGAAGTATACTGGAATCCCATGGCACAACACCACTACATAGCTACAGAGACTGCTGCACACTTGTGGGTAATGATGTCGAAGAGGGAGCGAAAGAATGCAGCCAAAAGAGAGAGAGAGAGAGAGAGAGAGACAGAGAGACAGAGAGAAAAGGAGAAGTCAGTGGGTATATTATAATTATAATGAAGAATGTGAGCATCAGAGGAACAATTAAGTGGATCACTGGTCCAGTCCTTGATAGCAAATGCAGGATTCTCTCTGATAGGATTCAGCCAAGGCCAACGCCACTGGATATAGCGGATATACTGGGATCTAAATTATTACGACACTGCGAGTTATAGATATAGCGGAATCCACACAGCATCCACAAAAGTGCATCAGTGGGGGTAAATGGGTACACTGATGCAGAATTTAGAATCATATTGACCCGAGGGAGAGAAGGGGGGGGGGGGGGACAAGAACTTGTAACCGAGTGACAAGAGAAGAAGCTAAGCTGAGTACATGGACACAGTGGGAAATCAGAGATTTGGGCTTCTCTGAATTGGTAATCAATTTAGGAATCGGGTGACGGCATCCACACGGCCCTGCACTGCTGGGACGTACATCTCCATGGATATCCTGCAGGAACAATGTGGAGGGGAGAAAAATGAAAGAAGAAAAAAAAATGTTGCAAGAAAAAGAGTAAGAGAAGAAGAGGGAGCTAAGCTGGGTATGTAGATGTAGAATGTGGGAAATCAGGGTGGTACCTGCCAGGCAGTTGGGCGCTCACACTGTGTGGATCAGGGAAAGCATAAGGTGGGAATCAACGCGTGGGAACCTCCTGGTCTATGGATTGCTTCAGCGATTCTCAGCCTGTTACAGAGGGATCTGCACTGTCACGTCACTACACTCTTATAGTCAACTGATGGACTTCTCTGTACCCGAACTTGATTCTCCCGACAGATGAGTAACAATAAAGCTTCTTACTCATTTCACCACATACTTAGGAGAAAACCTTACTCATTTCACCACATACTTAGGAGAAAACACTGACTTGAAAGCAAAGTACAGGGTAATAATACATGTAGTTATTCTCACCACTTAATCAAGATTCAGCATAATTAACGCTATAATCAGAGAGATTATTTTATAGCTATCAGCTATATGCACGTGTGTGTCATCACATTACCACTTGCCACTGGCTAGGTAAACTCTTACCGAGTCTGACTACAAGGGACCATGATTCACGCAAAGTGGATCACGCTGTCGTTAAATAAATAAACACATAAGGAGAAGTAATCTCCGAAATATCAGACAATGGATCATCAGAGAATCTTCTATCTACACATAGTTCCGTATTCTTTTCTTAAGAACGAAAAAATGAACTTCGCGGCTTTGTTTATTTCATTCTCCGCCCACATCGTTGTCAAATACATTGGTTTTATTGACCTGATATCATAATTATATTCTTTTATGTGGGACAAAACACACAATCAGTAAGCCGCCCTTCCCTTTCAAACCGCAAAATCTGGCGAGGATATCTATATAGGAAAAAAATATAATGAAGTGGTTCTAAAGCTGCTGCTTTTTTGCCATGCAAGCCAACCTTTAAAAGTGTCACTCCATGGTACTAATAAAAAATTTCGAATTTCACACTTAACATTCTGCAAACGTATTTTCATAGTTATGATTATGAATGAAAGTGAACATTCCGTACTTTCGGTAAGTGATATTCGAATAAAAAAAAAAGTTTGTACATGTTTTGATTTTGAGCTAAAATATAAACACTACAGCCATAGCCCTCCGTTGTGTTTGTGGATGTTAAAGAAGACAAACACTTGGAACTATTCACCGTGTGTTCTGGTCTCTCATATTTGCAATTCAGAACAGTTTGTTTGTTTGTTTGTTTGTGTTGGAGTGTAACGACACATCAGCACGATTACGGTTATATTGTGTCAAACACGGTCGCATACGTTTACACGTCAAGAAGAAGAGTAACACTAGAACAGTAATACTTGAAAATTGCCTTATGTCCGTGAAAGAGATAGGCAAGCATTTGTAAAAATAAAACATAACTTCTTTCTAGATGTCTACTTTCATCAGTAGGGAGGTGTGACAAAAAGCGACATCATGAGTGAAACGAAGATGATGACAACAAAAGATGTCATTAAAAGATACGACATGAAGGAAAGGGGAGAGGCAGTGACAGGCTGGAATATGTGTGTCTGTGGGAGCACAGCGGGACAGGGGGAAGGAAAGAGGTTGATGAAACGACTACTGAAGAAATGAATTCTATTAAATCTCGACGTTACAACCGAGTACTTTCACTATTTGCAGTCTACCACCCCAACTGCCAGTGTGAGAACCACTGAGAGAAAAAACTGAGTGAAAAGAACATTAACAGGTTTTCAAGCAAACTCGAGGCCGCTTTCAGCGATGAAAGGTAAGATAAATACATAAAACATGAGGGGCTTTTTGTTGATGAGCACATGTGACCGGGTACGGTGTGGGGGGGGGGAAGAAATGAAGCAGTAGAGAACGATATAGGCGAAAAGGGATAAGAGAGAGGGAGGCCAACAGATGGAAGGAAGACTAAACCAAAGGAGAGAAGCAAAGGAGCGGGAGAAAGATGGAAAACAGGAGGAAAGCAGAGACTAGTCGGAGAGAGAGAAGAAGGACGCAAGGAAGGGAGCAATACAACCAGTGAGACAGGGTTGCAGAATGAATGAGCAAATAACGAAAGAGCTGATGGGAGGAAGACAGAGAGCAAGAACGAAAGGCAGGAAAAGCAATACGGAAGAAGGGAAGATGGAAGCAATGATAAGTGACAGAGAAAAAAGAACTGAAGGTAAGGGATAACATAAGGGAACACATGGCGGTGAGAGAAGGAGAAATCATGAGATGGAAGAATAGGTGACATGGAAGACAACAAGAATGAGAAAGGAGAACAATAAAAAATAAAATGAAAATCTGGAAGGTAGGGAGGAGTGATAGACAAACCGATTGAAGAAGGATCTATCACAGGCAAAGAGAGGCTAATGTGTCTAGTGCGGGGGGGGGGGGGGATTGAAAGAAAGTACAAGACAGAGGAAACGGGTGGTGGCTGATGTATCCAGAGCTGACTAAATAACTTTGAAAAGAAAAGAAAGAAAGGCAAAAGAAAGAAAAAGGAAACAGCAAAAGTAATTGGAAATTGAAAACAGCGTGGATGGGAAGAGGGTGGAAGGTGTCCAATATAATAAACAAACGGTGCAAACCATTTGCTTATGTCATGGGGAGACGGCAGGCAAAAATGGGGCTGCTCAACCCTTGAGAAAGGCAGTGTATTAGGGAAATCCTGTCTGCAGAGTGAAAACATCGGTGGTTGGGTAGCTGATAACTTACACACGGTCACAGTTTTTCTACACTCCCTGTGGGAAACGGTCAGACGGTGCCGCGCCGTACAGAAAAGAGGAGATGGCTATGTAATGCCAGCCACTACCAGAACTGCCCACCTGCTGCCATCTCTTCTGCACACGGTCCCTGGTATAAACACGGCAAACATCTTATGGCATTGAATGGAGCCAGATATTCAATATTATCTATGGGTATGCAAATAAAAGAGAGAACAACCCCTCTCTCAAATTCAAATGAACGAACGATGAACAACGAAGTGAGGAAATCTTTCAATTCCAAAATCAAAAATTTTCCCGAATACACAAGCTCCAATTTTCTTCGGGGAGGGGGGAGATTGGGAGTAAGGAGGGGGAGGGGGGTTGTAGATGGGGAAAGTGAATTATAATTATATTCCACTTGTTATTGACCAAACAGCAAGTTAGTTTGTAGGAGGGGGGGGGGGGGAGAGAAAAATCTAACAAAAACAAATAAATAAATAAAACATACGCACAAACACAACGCGGAGAGCGAGTGACAGTCCATCGAAATCAATCCACCGTTCGCAGCAAGCAGTAGGCTCTGAGTCTTCTCTCCGTGAGAGGCCTGACCGCGCAGCAAATGCAAGGAAATTGCAAACAAAAGAGCAAATGCTCCTTTCTGCTGGTTCTGTTCGTCACTGTTGTTACTGAATTGATACAAGAACTGTCATGGCAAGAGGGATAAAAATGATGTCCGTCCTTATCTGGCCTACTGTAGCTGTAATCGTCCTGATGTGCCGTTGTAGCAAAGTCCATGCACATCACACAATGCCATATCTAGGACTAGGATGTATAAATTGCTCAGAGGAAAATGTGTTTCAGAACAAAACAGAATAAAGGAACAAAGTAGCCCAGCTCTATTATGTGACAACGATCAGTTCGAAACAAATGGAATTTTGAGTAGTGAAGGATTCAGAACAAGGCCAATGGCGAACATACCAGTACTTTACGGAGATTTTTTTTTTTTTTTTTCATTTTTAACGATAAATTAAAGTTTAAAATATTTATAACCAAGAAACATGTAGCATAGACAGAAGAAGGGGGTTTGTTCTATTCAGTTGCTGGTCCATGGCACAAGTTGTGTTTCCAGCACAATGTGGACTTCTTTAGCGCTGTGACAGCCGTGAGACAAGAGGAGGCTCACTACGGCCTCATGACAGGTGATCTACAGAGGACTCCAGTACTGATGAGTGACGGGCGACGCCAAAAATTGGATTACGCGTCCACGCCTTTGACTAGTGAGAAACAGTTTCGTCCATAATAAACAAATACCAGCAACACTTCTCATCTCTTCCTCTGCCTGTCTCTCTATCCTTGCCCTGTTCATTTCTTCAGCGGTGTCTCTACCATCTTCGAGATAAAATCCATGAAGAGGTTGAAAGACGTTAATAGAACGTAACTTTACCATCTCTTCCGCTTAGTCGGCCTGCTATTCTCCCATTCTCCCCTGTCCTATCTATCCGTACCTCATCCTCCTCCTCCTCCTCCTCCTCCAATCTCTCTCCCCTGTTACCCCTCATCTCTTTCTCTCAACTCCTCTCTTCAACAGAATTCTCCCCCCCCCCCCCAACCATTTTTCTGTCGTTATTTTGCCCTTCTTTGCTGTCCTCTCTATCTTGGAGCATTCACAACCGTTTCACATCCAGAGTTACTACCTCTTTGACTGACGGATTCTTTTTCAGTAATACCAATGTTAATAACAACAAGGAATAAGGGAATAAAAAATAATACCCAAAATGTTACTTGGCAAAATCCAAAAATTCGTCAGTTGTTTGAAAAGTTTTTTAGTCTCCTCCATGAATGAAAGCAAGCCAGTCTCACTATACATGATGTATTTCGAAGTTTTGATGATCATCAATGTTTGCATTTTGTTATAGGTGTGCAGTGCTAAAACAGACCGTTTGAACACTCAGAATGCCAACCGGACTCCCCAAGACACCGTTCGGGCAAGAACCACCAATCTGACCGAATTGCATGTCCGAAAATGTCCATTGTCAACCAAAAACACCAAACTTTTTCTCTCTGTCTCTCTCCCCCCCCCCTCTCTCTCTCTCTCTCTCTCTATCACCACGATAATTATAATGGTATTCCCAAACATTTAACTGGGTTATCTTAAAAGATCACAAGGACTGCCAATTAGTTAATAAAATTTTAATGAAAAAGACCACAAATATGAAGAAAATAAATACATTTTCAGATTTTCGAACCTGGGTGGTTTCTCGTATTTTCAATAGTCATTAGGATAATGGCTATCATTATCATCATTACCACAGTCAAGATTATATTCTTGAGCAAACAGTGATATGCATAGTTAAAATGACAATAACAATAGAACAACAACAGCAATAACAACAACACTTAAGAGAAATAGAGAGCTAGAGAGAGAGAGAGAGAGAGAGAGAGAGAGAGAGAGAGAGAGGTACATATCTCCCCCACGCCACTAGACAAAAAGCGATATACATATTAATAAATAACAAACCAAAACAAACTATGACAACTTAGGTAGAAAGCGAATAGAGACCCAAATCAACAATGAAATAGCTAAATCGAAGACAAGCAGGAAAGACTGAAAGATAAGACTGCAGACAAGAGAGCTATTACGCCACGTACAATAAAGATCAGAGTATAAGGAGCAATCGTCAAAGTGGCTCTGTCTGTCAGCCAGTGTTGGGTGGATGGAGATTCCTTGTCCAAACTCCCAATTTTGATATTCTGACCTGAAATCGCTAGTTTGTCTTCACACCCTGTGAGTCATTTCCTCTCTCCCTCCCAAGTTTTTTTCTATTCCCAACAAATGAACACTTAAAAAAGATCAATACAGGAGAAGTGACAAATTGAAAGGGAGCAAGAATGTCTAGTTCCTTCCCCCCCCCCCTCCTCTCTCAATCCACACACACACACTCGCCCTTCTCATTTTCCTCTCCCTGATTCCACAGCAAAGTTGCAGACAGCAGCACAATGGAGGGACGGAACGAGCAAGAGAACAAACAAAGGAAAACAGAAAAAGGAAAAAAAAAAAAAAAAACATCCCCCCTCCCTAATTTCTCTGCCCCTATTACGCAAACAACAACAACAACAACAACAAAGATAAATAAACAATATTTTTAAAAATCTGAAAATCATCACCACATACAACACCAAGACAAGATGAGAGAAAGTCTCAGAAATGGGCGTGGGGTGTGAAATAGATAACTGAGCCAGAGAAATTTTAATGAACATTCATTATTCGCCCTTAGTTCAAAACCAAACCATCACCCAAGTACACTGCACTAGAGAAATCGAAACTCAGGAGGAAAGGAGGGACAAGGGACAAGCCGGGTGAAGGAAAACAAATAAGCGGAAGGACAGAAGAGACACCCCCCTCCCCCTCCTGCAACCTCTGGGTGATTGGAGAATCGGCCGCAATCACTTCGATTAGTCACAGGCCTAACTCTTGCTCTCGATCGTGCCCCCGGCGCGTCTCCAAGACGAGTGTCCTGCACACAGCGGCCAGATCAAGCTAGCACTCGAGCATTCACTCACTCACACATTTACTCTCTCTCTCTCTCTCTCTCTCTCTCCTCCCCTCACCAACACTCCTGTCTGACTGACTGAATGGCTGCAGGGAGCGAGCGAGGGAGGGATGGATCGCCTGGGACAGACACAGAGAGATGGAAGTACAAGATGGAAAGAGAGAGGGGGCGGGGTATTACCGAGAGGCACTGCAGAAAACAAAAGAGTCCCAAAATAATTGGAAACCTCGCATCCCCTCCCCCCGCTCTCACCCCCCTTTTTTTTATTTCTTCGGTGTCGCCGAAAACAAAGATTTTTCATTCTTTGTCCAGAACTTCCAATTCGACAGCCAACCACTCTCTCCGCTGTTTTTATTTAATTTTGAAAATGATTTGAACGAGAGAAAAAAAAGGGGGGGGGGGGTGTAAAGACCCGGGATGAGGAGAACGTACATTAGTTTCAATTTCTGTGAGTGACATGCTTCTTCACCCTCCCCCAACCCCACCTCACACACTCCTAACCCGGCTATCCATTCACAAACATACACCCCTTTCTCAGACACAACACAAACAACCGGCACCAGACACAGCTGTGTCACACATTCTGGTGTCCTTGTGCTGGTCTTACATGCACCTCCCCGGGCGACGGACATCACTCTCATGGCCAAAGAATGAATTATAGATACAGTGACCGATAAAGCAAGAGGAAAGAGAGAGAAAGTGAGAACAGAAGATTAAGACAGACACACAAACAAACAGACAGACAAAGGCAGACAGACAGAAGATCGGTAAGCAGACAGAAATGAGAGAAAAGAGGGAGTTCGCATTCCAGTCTCTCTTCCACAATCTTTCTCTATCTTTTCACACTCTTTTTCTCTTTCTCTCCCGACACCCCTCCCCCCTCCCCCCCGGCTCCCCATACACACACATTGACATCTCGGGACACAGATCTGCTCTCTTTTGACAGGACGTCTCCTATGCCTATCTACGTCAATGTAGACTCTCCTTAGATTCGTTTTCCCCATGTCAGGACGCATCTTTTTCTCTTGGGCCATGTTTGTATCTAAGAAAATAGTTCTGCTATAAACCTTTTTTATTTTTTTATACGGACATTATTCACTAAGAAACATCTTTTTTGGAGGGCGCCTGGTAAACTGGATTTCTGGCATAAGTGAGGTTTTTAAAGAAATCAGCAGAGATATCCAGCATGCTGTCTATCCTTCTGTGGCCTTCAATCCTAACGAAACAATGAACATGGATGCTCTTTTCTTGCTAATGTCTTTGAGAAGTTATGAACCGGAAGCAAACAGATCATTGGATCAACACCATTCAGACAATGAATCTATTCTAAGAGTAATCTTACCATTGAACACAGAAATGAATGGTTAACTGCATGAATACAAATAAATACATATTTTAAAAAGTAAATAAATAAATAAATAAATAATAAATAAATAAATAAATAAATAAAACGAGGGAGATTGAATGAAATAGTGGATGAATGAATGAATGAAGTTCTAAATGAAAATAAGCGATCAGGAAATGGATAGATGAATGAATGGATGGGTGAATGAATTTAAAAAAAAAAACTAAATGAAGAAGCGCTGTATGGATGACTGAATGAATGAACAAAGGTATAATAATGCACGTAAAATGTTAAATAATATACAGCGAAAAAGAGCAAAATATGAGTCATCACTCTCTGAGCAATTTTCTCCATTCACAAAGCTTCCTCCTAAACCAACACCCTAAAAATTGTAACGTCTTGACGACACTGCGGGTCAAATCTACGGCTAAGCAGTGCACATCATGGTGGCAGTGCTGCCGTCGTCATTTTCTCTCTCTCTCTCTCTCTCTTTCTACGTATGTATGTCATACCCCTCCCCATCTCTCATTCTCTCTCTTTGAATGCATCTTCCCCTGTACTACCGCATCCCCCCTCCCAACCCTTTACATCTCTTCACGTAAACTGCACATTCAATTGAAATAAGTGTGTCTCTATCACAGCCTCTGTTCAAGTTTTTCTCAGTATCTCTCTCTCTGTCCTTCCACTTTCATTATAGTTTATTCGCTCTATCTGAGTTACGCAATCAATCGGTCAGTCTTCCCTACAGCGACAGAATTAATTAGCCAGTTAGACAATGAAGACCCAGACACCCAGCCTGAGTCACTCACTCCCACAGCTCAAAACATATCCTCCCCCCCCCCCCCCGGGTCTCCAAATTAGTCTGCCCCGCCCCAAGGGACATCGCTACCCGCCCCCATCTCTCTACTAACGACACAGGCCAACAGCACGCACAGGGGGGGGGGGGGCGAGTGGAACTGCTCCCTTGGTTTGCAGCGTTTACCCCCATACAAAGTTTGGGGTGGATGGTGAATCACCGAGGGACCAGGGAGATCCCCCTCCAGATGGGCTCGAGCTCTCAGAAACAATGGCAGACTGATACCCGAATGAGGGAAGGAGGGGAAAAAAAATTAAAAAGACATAAAAAGAAGGGTGAACCAAAAAACAAAACAAAAAAAACAAAAAACAAATGCCCCCCTCAAGGCGTGAGGGGGGGGGGGGTAAATGGCTGTTAGTGTATAGACGCATGTGCGCGTGCATGTGTGTCTGTGTGGGAAAATGAGAGGTGAGAATGAGAGCGAGAAACATAGACAGAAACAGGCAGACAGAGAAGTGGGAGACATATAATTGGCAGGACTGATGAACAGACAGACAGCGAAATAGGCAAGCAAGCAGAAGGGTAGGTCAACAATACAAATGGGTGGACAGATAGACAGGCAGACAGACAAACAGGCAGTCGGACGGACAGCAAGAAACGATAGGTATATCGCCAGACAGACATTCGACAGAAAGACAGACAGACAGACGGACGGATGGTTGGAGGACCGGAGGCAGATGGACAGATAGACAAATAGATAGAAGGACCGACAAATAATTAAAACTTCATGATAAATAAACTGAGGGACAGAGACAGATAGACAAACAGACTGACTAGCAGACAGGTAGACTGACAGCCAGCCAGCCAGCCAGACAGATAGATAGATAGATAGATAGATAGATAGATAGATAGATAGATAGATAGATAGATAGATAGATAGATAGAT
>JBCAUA010704959.1:0-15339 GCA_038406235.1 Peronia verruculata | reverse complement strand
TGTAGAACTGACTCCCCCCCCCCCCCCCCCCCCCGCCCATGAGTTAAAGCTCGTAGCAGCTTTAAGACAAGATGTCATGTGTCTATTTTGTCCACAATAGGAAATTCCAGTACCAAAAACTGTGAGGCCAACAGGACAGCTGCAGCAGAGCAACGCCGACAAGCCAGGACGGACAATGCCACCAGATCCCCAGTTGCTGCCACCATCCCCTGCCCACACTGTCAGCGAACCTTCCGAGCGAGAATCGGCCTGACCAGCCACCTACGCACTCACAGGCCAAGAGACCCCCAGCCCCCCTGGAAGAAGATTGCAAAGATGGTTCTCGTCGCTACGACGGATGAGCACCAAGATATATTCACCTTTAAATACAAACAAAGATATCACAAACAGCGTTAGAATAAAGTAGATTCAAAGGACAATGTCTCAGCTTGATGCATCTTTTCGTGGCATTGCTAAATCTGTCACTTTCAGCAGGAGACAATGCCCGACTGAACATTAAAACAGAATCGTGCTTTGTGTTTCTAAATCAAAATATTTCCAGATAAACAACAAATACAATATGTCGTAAGCTACAGAAGTAACTTCTGCGTTGAAATTTATGGTTGCAATTTTTATTTTAAAACACAGGAAGCGGCTAAATAGAGGCATGGTCGATGGTATACAATGACTGCTTTGTTTCTTCAGTCATGCATTACAGTTTTTTTTTTTTTTTTGTCACGTTTGAGGACATGAGCGTTTTTTTTTTTTTTTTGTGTGTTAACTCAGATATTTTTAGTAGAAAAGAGAAGAAATTACAGACATTTCATGTGACATTACAACTATGTAGGCCAATGTAAATCTACGGTTTCTCGTGAACAATTCAATATACACAGCATGACACAAATGATAAGATCAAAATATGAACGGCAAATTGTAGGATTCTCAGGTACCCGGAATAACTTTCTTGTTTGGAGGACGAGAGAGAGGAGATTTTATTGCCTCACAATTTTTTATTGTAGTTATTGTTGGTAGTGGTGATGGTGTGCTGCTCCTGTTTATGCGTTTTTCTTTGTTGTAGTTGTCCTTGTTGTACTATTGTTGTTGTTGTTTATACGAGTTACGTGACATATCGACCTCAGCTTCAATTCATGTATGAATCTTTCCGCTAATGAACCATCTTGACTCCACACTTGTAAACCAGCAATACGACGTCATAGCGCAGCCGTCAGTCCAAACAAACCCTCAGCGCACACTCGCCATCATACAGGACAGAGGGCATCGCCCGACAGCTGGCAGAGGGCCCAGCTGGGACAAACTTATCCATTCCAATCCACACACAGAAGACAGAAACTCGCCATGCAAACTGGAGACTTTCCACTTGCATGGCCCGATACCCGTGACCTTTGTTGAATCGTTTAACGTCATCGACGTGATAAACTACCGCGGAAATCTACCAACGCTTCCGTCTTTGAAACTTTTGGTTTTTAACTCTTGCACTAGCAGATCTAATTTACTTTGAACCCATGTGTGTCAAGACGCCGCTCTGGCAAACGACTCGCCCATCATACTGTGTACTGGAATTCTTTTCTAGGTGCAAAACTGTGTAGAAACAAAAAGTATACACTTTTCATCGCTCCCAGGCATAAACTGCATGGTAATTCTTGAAGATGAATAACTCAGCATTGGAACCCCTGAAATGTTTTTTCGTTTAAAAAAAAAAAATTCTACTGCTCATATTTTTAAGAATAACTTTAAAATCAGCTTCATTAACAAAAGACAACCAAACAAACAAACAAACAAAAATCATTTTCTCATTTTAACACTTTTCATGTCAAGGGCTCAAGAAACAGCCCGTGAAATACGCATCAAAATGAATGTCATTTGTGTTAACTTTGAAAGAGAACTATTACTATCTGACCAATCAATTATTTTGTCAGGAAAATTTGAAGATGTCGTGGTGTGCTTAAAAATATATCGAAACATTATAGCAACATAAGTGCTTAAATCATTTCATTGTATTTCATCAGCTGTTAAGAATATAAGATATCTACGATCAGGCACGACCTCAGATTTCTGTCTTTGCCAAAAGAAACAATATGGACTAGAGCTGTTCGGAGTGATTTCTCCAAATTTATTTAAGCTCTAAATCTCATAGTTTTGTATTTTAAAGGGTTAATCAAGTGTCCACACACACCAAGGGTAGGTTACTGACGCACTTAGGGTCGTAAACAATCGCCGTAAAATACAGATAGGCAGTGCCTGCAGACAGCCGAAAAATTCAGGGAGATTTAGAGGAAGATTGAACAATAAGAAGGGGACAATAACAA
The DNA here is from genome assembly GCA_038406235.1 of Peronia verruculata. NCBI lineage: Eukaryota > Metazoa > Mollusca > Gastropoda > Systellommatophora > Onchidiidae > Peronia > Peronia verruculata. The sequence goes on along the minus strand of JBCAUA010704959.1, from coordinate 13,033 downwards.
ATTTCGTCGACTACACCACGTCTAATCTGTCAATCAACACAAACAGGTATCGTAAAAATGACACTGTTGGGGATAGAACACAGGCAATTTACGACATTCACAGGTGATATAACAAACTATTCACATTGTTTACAGCTCTCCACGGAGATAACTGCTCACGATGTCCTCCATAAATGTCAAATATCGTCATTTTCTCTATCGTTATGTTAGGACAAAGCTTAATGTAGTCACATCAATCCTCCTGATTTTGTGATTTGTTGTTGTAAGCGTATTTGTTTGTATATGTGTTAGGGTTAGGTTTTTTGTTTTTTTTTTGAGGGGGGGGGGGGCTTTTCACGGTCATTATATACAAATTTACACGGGTCCGGATTCCTATTTACCAACATTAAAATTTGTGTGTAACAAACTGAAAAAAAAAAAAAAAATGCAAGACATTGCCATGGATGAGGTAATTTTTTTTTTGTTGAGAACATAAAACTACTGACATCAAGCAATGGCATTCTGTATAAGACTCCGGTACTGCAAGTCATACCAGAAGAGATACAACTGCATGAACGATTTCCGTTATAGAAAAGCCACTCAAGACAGCAGCAATGAACAGGAAGTCTAAAATACAGGTATAGTGAAAACTTTGCCTCAATTTCTAGAAACGCCTGCATGGTTTTTCATTGAACATTCAAACGTTCCCTTACTGACATAACCGGACGAGCCCACGATGACGATATCATTGTTTGGTGGCCTTGTCCCCTCAGAGCGCTCCCTAGAAACGGGGCACCCAATAGGTATTGCCGTGTTTGCTAAATTCTCGGCCACATGTATTCATGATTTATCTTCACTGGACAGACAGACCGGCACAATGAGCGGACACAAGACCGAGCGGCTCCGCAACCGGTCAAGGCTTCATTACTGATACTATGCGAGGGCAAACTGGGGACTTGACCAGAAGGTTACATTCCACAATTTCAAATTCACTCTCCCTCACATCAAAGGACAAAAAGAATGGATCCTCCCGTGGCAAAAACTCGAATTGTAAACAATGACACCAAATATCATGCCTCTGAACTGAAAATGCATGGAAGTTACTCCATTTCTCCTTTTTTGCTCTCTTAATTTCGAGTTCAGGCGAATGATCCTCGGTGAAAACACCTCGCAAGTTCGAAATTCGATTCCTGCCGGGGGATGGGAAGGTTAGAAGATTGGAACCTGCATTTTTCTTCAGTGACACGTCCGCTGGCTTCTTGGTTAAGGTGTGCCCCTCGGATAAGGGCGACAATATTTCAGAAGTCCTGGTTGTACCTTACGCAGTCTAAGAATCTTTGACAGTTAAGAATCGAATGAAGAATAGTCTGAGACGACGCTGGCGGGTAGAATTTCCAAATTCTAACTTTCTACCATGAAAATTCCTCTCAATAAAACTGCAATGGGCACGCACCGAAAGTCCAGATAATCCTACTTTCTTAAGATTGAGAGGTTACATAGATTAAAAAAAAAAAAAACGAGCACTAGAAGACTGAAATAGTTTCATTCACCACTGAAGCTTTAAAAAGCTTCTTCCTTGAATACATACTTATTATACGCCTAAATATCTAAAAATCAATGTTTCCCACAGGAATATTAAGCGTTCAGAAACTCCTTTTTGCATTATCCCATCTAGGAGAACAAAAACTGGAATATGGTTATGGTTTTTATAAGCTTTTCAACCTCCTGTAGTGGTGGTTATCTCAGCTGTCCACAACCGTGGTCAAAGAATAACATAACACTATTGTGTAACATAACACTATCATGTATTTGCAAGTTACCTCCCGTGCCAGTACGTGTCAGAGGAATATATGACAGGGCAGACTTCCAAAAAGGATTGAAAAATCTGCACCTTACGCTTTGAGACCTCAGGCAATTGGTTAAAGAAATAATGACAGACTGACATCCCCCAGGCATCTCAGAATTACGTCAGCTTACTGGGTCAGCTCCCACCGGCAGAATACAGTTCATTTGTTAAACATCCGTATTATGACAAGAAATTATTTCCTCTGACAAAATTACGACAGCATCTTTAATATTTCAATATTTAATCAAACACCTCCAGTAAATAATCCATCTAATATTATTATGTTAATATAAATGTATGTTTCTCTGGGTTGAAAAGGGTTAATATATTATCAAATTCATTGTTACCCACCCCCACACAAACTCTGAACTTTTAATGTTCGAGATATTTCTTAGCCCGGAGGTGACAGACATCTAGTGACGTACTACTGTATCATAAATATCGTGCCTGAAATAAGCAACCATCTTAAGGCGACCGAGAATGGCATTCCGTGAAATGAATACAGAATTAAATGTATAAATCACATATAATGTGTTTTAATTCTTTCGCCTTGTTATTTTCTATAGCTACCTTAAGGCAACTAACAATGGCGTCGGATTAACTCTGTAGACGTCACTGATGAAGGGAAATGCCATTACAATGTTCTTTTTGTGATAGTATTTCATGTTCATGACAGGACAGGTTAGACCCAAAGGTGACATTTTATTTTTATTATTGTCAATATTATTATTATTATTATTATAAGCATTTTATAAAATAGAGAAAGACTGTCCAACCGGCAACTAACACAACAATTAAGAAAAAAATTTTTGAAAAAAGCAAATAACACTTATAAATAACTTCTTGATGTTAAATCGCCAAATTTTCGGACCCTGTTACTTGAATTGAATTAGTGGCTATTATGAGCACAAGAAAGCACAGTTGCTATGCAGTATTTTATCTGTATTTCATTTGGTTGATATTCAAAATAGAGCTATGTAGATAGAATTATCTCCGTTGCAAAGAATACTTTAACTCATTTATCCGAGATATCATATTTTATGAAAAGAAATTTTTTTTGATGGGCCCCGTTGCTTCTTTTTTTCCAGACACAAGAGATACTGAAGACTGGACAACAGTTTAAAAAAGAAAGAAAATCACTTTACTTCTTGCCTTTCAAAAGAGTGCCTACTAAAAAAAGATAGAATTAGTCAGGGATGTCAAACTTCCGACTTCAGTCGGAATTCTGACTTTTTGGTCGTTGCTGACTTTCCTACTTTTAGCCGATCAGCTGCCGACTTTTACTGAATCCACGAGACAATCGTGATTTTATAATAATTTGTGATACAAATTTCACACGATGACAGTAAAAAACGGAAGTACGAAAGAGTTACCCTCGGACGATAGTTGGTCTGTTTCTTGGGTGACTGTTTGAACATCGAGATCGAAGTTCGTAATGTTAAAGACCTCACATTCGACATCATGGAGTTGCGTTGGAGTTGTTGATAGAAAATCAGCACATCAGAGTACAGACAACACCAAATAATGTGCTCATGATCTTAGAAAAGCTAGTGCAAGAGGACAGCTGTTCGCGGTTTAGATCTAGAATCTAGATCTAATTACGCTTGATGATTATGATGACGGCATTGCCTGTGGGATCTTTTTAGTTTGTGAAATTTCCATATGTTGTATAATTTTATAGTCCCGTCCAGGATCTTCTGAAGACTTCCAAACTTCTCTCAGAACAGTGAAAACTTCATGAAAGACCCTAGATTTTTAAAAGTGTCTTACTCTTTTGTAACCGAGCAGCGCTGTGAGGGGGGGGGGTGTCAGAGGAAATTTTCCAACTTCTTTGGGCAAACAGTTTGACATCCCTGGTTTAGTACAAAAACAAGCAAAGATTTTCATCAGGCCATGAATTTTTCATGCTGTACGTTTCAAGCAAAGAGTTCCGAGGTAGTTTTTAATTCTTTACATTGCTTGTTCAACACCATTTGTTTGTGACAAAGGAAGTAACAGGGCTAGTCATTCTGTAGATTATAATGGTTGTGATTCCTTATTGCTCTCTCTCAGATATTCAGGAGGAGACTGGCATACATTGTTCCCTTTGTGGCTATCTTTTTGATTGGCTTTGTACCTGAGCTGGAAATTCACTGGTCACTCAAGATGCTTATGTTCTTTCCTCTCCTTATCGCTGGACATTTCATTTTCAGGTAAAAATTATTGTGGATTAGAATCTTTGAATGTTGTATATAACGTTTTGGAATAGAAAATTACAGACTACCTCAGGATCCACTATAGGATGTTGACTGCTCACACAAAAACTTTAGTTTTGGCAGAACTGCCTTAGGATTGCAGCACAGTATGATGGGATGATAATTTTTAATGCTCTCTGCCTTGATCGTAGTGGGTAGATCCCCCCACCCCCACCCTCAATAGACTTATTTTATTGCACAACTCAGATAAAAAAGGAGAAAGTTATTGTTTGGTATTGTTGGAACATCAGCACTATTGATATGAAATATTTACACATTTCTACATATGTGGGGTCTAAAACATTCTCTTTATTTTAGTATATTATGCTATTGAATATGGGAAGCAGTATTTTAATGTTCAGGTTCATTGTGTAAAATAATGTGTGGTTGACTGTGACCAGGTTTGAATTGGTATAGATGTTTCACAGGGACAGTGGAGATTTGTCTCATAAATATGCCAGTTAGCACAAATTTATGCAGTAGGCAAGGTAATTTATTAATGGAATCAAAGACCACTTTTTGTGGGATGCTGTAATGCACCTGTATATTTCAGTCTGATCTGAAAGCCAACGAAGTGTTTTTTTAAAAAATATTTTACATCTGTTTTCAGGTATATATTTGATGACACCATTGCCAATTTGCTACCAATCTGTGTATATATGGCCACCAAATTCTGGATGTATGTTACATGGTTCACCTACTTCCTGCCGTGTATCCTTGATCTGTTTGCTGTCTGTTACAAAATTTCAGCAACTGTGTTCTTTACTGTGATCAGCATGCTTCAAATCAAACGGATTTTATTGCAATATATGTCATCTCAAGTTTCTGAAGTAGATTGAAAATGATAGTGAAAGAAAGTTATTTGTTTACATTTCATGTGACCAGATGAAATAAGTTGACTTTTTATTGACACACTTTGCTATTACTGACACTGGGGTCGCAAGAGTTGATTATCTCAGCCCCGAAGAATATTTGCTAAAATTTTTTTTTTCACTGAAACTGAAGTACATGCATTCATTTCTCACTGCTCGTCATACCAATATCTGTTCTTCAATAACTGGACAGACGCCTACCACAGATTGCATAACATATGTAGTTTATAAAGATGAAAGTGGTACGGTTGTTCAACATACTTTCACTCCAGTTATGCTGATAAGATAGAAACAGACCATTAGTAAAGAGATCTTTTGAGTTTGTGAGTATAATGTCACCTTAACCTGCGATTACCAGATGTGGGTTACGGGCCAGGAATACATATAGCCATGTTTCTGAACACAGCTGTACTTAGCTACAATTTCTACAAGGCTTGGCAGACAGACCCAGGTTACATCAAAAGCAACAGGGAAGACAAAATTCAGGTCTGCAATTGATGTTTAACTTCTTTGTCAGAATCAGTTGTGAAATCATATATTTCATACTTAGATAATGCGTCCAAGATAGACATAAATTATGTATTGAAACTGTTTTAATAGTAGATTCCAAAACTGGAGAAATGAAAAGAAAAGTTGTATTTGTGGTTGGCTTTAACAAAATTATTTCTGTGATTATTTAACCAGAAATTTGACTCTTATTGTAAATTATTGAAAATCTTAATACTTAGCTTAATTACAACAGAGTAGCCAGACTAACAGAATGCAATTTCCATATGTTTGAAAACATTCCTTTCCACAGACTATTCTACAGCTGGCAGAGACCCAGACATTGCGACTGGAACAGTTCTGTAGTACCTGTTTGATCAGAAAGCCTCTCAGATCCAAACACTGCTCTGTTTGCAACCGCTGTGTGGCCAAGTTTGACCATCACTGTCCATGGGTCAATAACTGTGTTGGTGAGGCCATTGGTGTTTGCAGTGAAAGTGTGGGATAAGTTTACCAAATTTTGAACAATTATTTTGTAAACTGCTGAAAATCTTTCTTGTATGGCTTATTTGCTTGGTCATATTCCCTTTTTATGAGAATAAGAATACAGTAATTCTAATATAACGTAGTATAATATAGAAAGTATAATACAGTAATTTAAATAAAAAGGACTTCTTTGAAGTTGCTGAAGTATAGCACATGCACTAGACTAACTTAGATTGCAAGCATCTTTTCATATAAAAAGGGACATACTTCAGTCAGTTAAAAGAAGTGAAAAACAAGTGTGATATTATCACATCTGAACTTGTGATTTAGAATAAATAATAGCTGTGTGCACTTTGCATTATGATTATCTTAAAATTAGTTTCTCAGCTCTTTGTCTGAGACAGATCATAGACAAGGTGGAAATGCCCTTTTTTCATTCAACATTAGAGTGCTCTCCAGATAGCCAATCTGAAATGGCAGTCTTTTGCTTAAATTTATTAAATCATGATCATTGCATTGGAGTGAAACCTGCATTGGTCAAAATATATTTCTGCAGTGGTCAAAATGTACTTCCTCTTGGACAAATAAAGTATTCGTATTCGTAAACCTATAGAACTGATTTGGAGTTTTCTGCAATACATCTTGGTTTTTTGCCCAGATTTCTGATTTTATATTTTAGTTGGATGGTTTTGAATTAGTGGATAAGGAAAGGTTTTTTTTTTTGCCTCCTATAGTTTCTGTAGCTGGCTGTAAGCTGTCATGCCTGTTCGGATATTGGCCACTATTTTTCTTTATGTTTCTTTTACATTGCTGAAAAAGGAAAATGATTTGACTTCCCCAAATGTTGTAATAATTTTTTTTAAATGATTGCCATTCTTAGAAAAATCTACACACATCATACATGCAAAGATTCGATTTGCTTGAAACATTCCTTTTGACATCACCAGCGCAAGATGAAACTCAAGTATCTGATGAGGGTATGCATAAACTGTTCATGTGTTCTATCTTTCAGGTGCCAATAATCATCGATATTTTATTGGATTCCTGTTTTTCTTGATGGGGATGCTATCATTCTGTGTGTATGGTGCAATGAAATGTAAGTAATTAGCTCAATAAATACACAACTTTCAGTCACAGGGGAGAGGAAGAATATTTGTTAACTATATTCTGTTTTATCCATGAACATGGAAAATTGTTGAAGCTACAGTGCACATCTGATATGTCAACATGCAAGGGTCCAGACATTTTGTGTCAGTACAAGAGAAAGTCGATATAGGAGAAACCTGTTTAAGATGGTGTTCTTTCATTGCAAAGGCGACTTACTACAATAATAGCAAGTCATAGTGCTGCAGTTTGATATAAGGGGAAGCAACCATACCCTGACCAAAATATTGACAGTTATTTCCCTGAACCAGAAAAAAAATCGATAAAATTAGATCTAGCTCCCATCTTCTTATCTCTTGTTGGGACATCAGCTGAAGTGAGCTGAGGGATGAGACGATGTCTTGTGCACAGAAATAAGGCCAGCACTGCTTAGTGAGTTTGATCGACATGTCGATATAAGAGAAGTCAAAAGGAGAGGATGTCGATATAGAAGAATCTATCTACTAACAAATAAAGAGAAGCAAATGTGTACTTTGTAAATCATGTTGATAAAGGAGACATGTCTTTATAAGCGATGTGGATATAAATGGTGTACACTCTATTATACAACATACAGAAATATGTGTATTTTATGATTCACTGACGCGGTACTCAATTTGAAAACCTGAACTTTGTTTCTAGAATCTTGATTTGAGGCCGAAACTGAACTCTTAAATTAAACTAGATTTTTACAAAACTGACATCAAATGATGATAAAATAAATATAGACAAAAATCCACCTCTTTAGTTAACCAGCCAGTATTGTTCTTTAAAAAATGAAATGGCTGTTTTGAAATCTGGTTACTGCTATGCACAGTGAAAATGTCACTGGATTATTTCCAAAGTACTGAGTTTCTGTTGATACTTTCTTTGTATTACCCATGCAGATTGGGAGGTGGAGTGTCCACTGGATTTCTATGAGGATGGCATCACAGGCATCATATACAAGACCACAAAAACTTCTCCCTGGGTAGCATGGATCGCCCTCAATGCTCTCTTCCACCTTGTGTGGGTCACCTCTTTGTTTGCCTGTCAGCTGTATCAGGTCAGCCCGTCACAAATGTGTAGAGTAAGAATATTTAACCTAGACAATAAAGGGTAACCGGATCAGTCGCTACAGAGCTGAAGAAGATCAAGTGTGTCTGAAGTAATGATTTGAAAAAGGTGAAGCTCACAAATGGCAAAACTTTTGAGAACATGTGTTTCTGGAGTATTACATGTTTTCATAAATTAGTAAATGAAAAAAAGATAGTGCTGTCATCGTTATTAACTTTTATTAATGTCTTGCTCTCAGGGCAAATGTGTTAGAAGTCATGGCGGGTGATTTTGAATTACTGTCTTTTTTTAACTATTTCCCAACTGCGACATGAAAAGTTTTAATTTTTTTTCTCACAAAAAGAAATTTCGACCTGTTCTAACCTGAAAAAAAAATTTGGTATCCGAGTCAGAAAATAGTTGAAAACTGCTGTAACTTGTGATTGCTTGGCATGGCTTCTGACTCAATTACCCTGGGTGCAAGACAAATGTTTGTAGTTGTTTTCCAAAGTAAATAATGTAGAACTGATAGAAACTGAAATACTGAACTGCTTTCTTTTTTTTTTTTTTCGAGCTGAGACTTTTGGAACTGATAGAACTCCACATGATTTGGGTTATTTTTCTGATATAGATGTTGTAAAAGTTACAGTAGTTCAAATGTTGAGGGTGTTTTTGTTTTTTTTTCAAATTAGACATGTAAAACAGCTCTAAAGATTCAAGATGTTTCCTGGTATTTTTTAATATTTTTTTAGATAAGACAGTGTGGGAGTGGTAGAGAGATTCAAATGATGCTAAAATGGACATGGCACATTTGAAAGAGATAAGCTATATTGTGCTCATTTTAATTGCTAGGTATGATTGCACATTGCAGATAATGTGGCTTGCTATGACCACCAATGAACGGATGAATCAGGCCAGGTATCTCCACATGCAGAAGTTTGAGAGCATGAAAGGCCAGCAGGCAGAGTGTTGCCATGGTGATGAGGCTGGGGGTCATGGTCACAGTCATGGTCATGGTCACGGACACAGCCATGGCCATCGATCTGGGCAGGCTAAACCTAAAATTGTCAGTCCTTTTCAGTGAGTACAATTTCAGCTGTTTTTGGTGTGTATTAACCTCTCAGTGTCAAGATTTGTGGTGTATAAATATGTCGCGCAGCAAGATGAACTGAGTTTGATGTCAGATTTCTTCTGACTAGCAATTTTTGTGACACCAGCATGGAAATGAATGTACTTAAGTTTTTTTTGAAAGAATCACCCAGCTGTGACTCTTCTGTGCTGAGGTATTCATTGTTCAGAGTTAACGGTTGTATTGTGATCCTGAAGTCACTCCTTTGGCTTTGATCCATTTCACTTGCAGGACACTTCATTTTTAAAATTAGTAACAGCAATTAATGATAAGAAGCACATCTCCAGTGTCAACAACTTTATAAAGAGAAAAAAACTCCTCATCCAAATTTTGTTTGTTTGTTTGTTGTTTTTTTCATATGATCATTTGCTTCTTTTGTTTTACTCTCTTATTTCTGCCACATATACTTATTCACTTTATTTATTCTGCCAAAGTATAGTCCTCATTAACACTCAAACAAAAACAAAAAATTCCAAAACATTCTTTGATTTATCTCAGGGCCTTACCAATTTCACTGACGCTTATAATGTTTACTTTACACTTATAACAGCTACTGATAAAAGTTTTTCAAGCCTCGCTGTCTTTTTTTTTTTCCTCCATTAATTTCCCATGACCAACATGGCAAAGGGATGGTATAGTAAAGATGATTATGCCAGGTGCAATATTGCCATAACCCGCTGCAGAAGAAAAATATGTGTAGTTCACGAACTTGTATAACATTTCCAAGAAATGTTGCATTGTGATTAGTGTGAAAGAGAAATATAATGAAATCAGATGGTAAGTAATTAAAATCAGCTGGGATGTGCACTGGATCCTCAGAGAGTTAATCTTGAGAAGCAACAAATATCACTGGAATTTATTTAGCTTGATCTCATAGAACTCATATGAACAAAATCATGAATTGGTAGTAGCTGATTGTCATAATCTCAGTGAAGGTCTGCAATGATGTTTTGCAGTAGAAGCAAGTTGGGAATGATCCACAAATTAAAGTGAGTAGTCTACATAATCAATGCATTCTGCTGTATTTTGTGAGCTCAGTTCTCTGTTGCCCAATCTCCCTTTTTCACATTTTGAGAAAATTGCTGTTATATGTTCAGCAACTGTTTTTGTACATAGGAGATAGGACAAAATGAGTTTCAAAATATACCTGTTTGGGCAAGTGATAGGTGAAATGACTACAGTATTTTGGTAGATTTACTATCCCTTTTTCACATGGCATATATATCTCCAGATTGACCAAAATGGAGATGGATAACAAAGAACTGAACACGCGATTTGAGCAATATTTACAATGAACACTGCATTGTGTGGGCGTTAGAAAGTCAGAATTCACATATAATGAGCCAACTGAATGATGTAAATGATAATTTCTATGCATGATATGCATAGGACATCATTCAGTGAGGCTTGGACAGTGAAACATCAAGTTTGCATTGTGAATGATCTTTTATGATTCCTATGACCCACAAAAGGAGGTATGGAATCACTGTCCTAACTTTTTCCTCTTTGTGTTTTCCACAGCCGAGGAGTGTTTAAGAACCTGATAGATCTGATGAACTGGAGATGCTTTGGTCTGTTTCGGCCGCTGAAGGTGGACTGGTCCACCAAGTTCACCCTTGACCCAGATTCTGGGCCCAATTATCAAGCCTCCAACTTTTATGCTGGTCGAGAGAACTTCCAGTTTGTGTGAATGTCATGATCAGTAACTTTTTTAAAATTTTGATCCAGTATGTTAATTTAGCTTGAACTCTTTACTGTAAGTGTGTTATTGAGAAAATGGTCACATGGCATGGGTTGAAAGTGACCTGGGGTTTAATTAGTAGGTGAAGTGAAAGTTATATCCAAACTTAAGCAGTCAGTTGCAGAATTTACATTAAGCATGATTTGTTTGTACTTTTATTTAGTTTTTACTGATTTATAAGTTCACCAAGCTAATGTTTTTTTTTTTTTAACTACATCAACCATGAGACTCTGAAAGCCTTTGTCACTTAAACCCAAAAAATGTCCATGTGAATAGAATGAAAGAATTTACTAAATCTTATGTGCATTGAAAGGTCATATTGTGACCTTGATGAGGATGCAATTATTATAAAATTTGAATTAAACTATGCATATAAATTGTGGTTTGAAAAGAAATCACATGAATTTCCAAGATTCAGATTTCATTGAGATGATACTTTGAGAAAAAAAAAAAAAGAAGATTCTACGTGCATTCCACTTCTAGTGATGTCCTTGAAAGTTATTGCACCTACATGACAAGACTACGCTGATTCCTGATACATCTCATCAAGAAAAGCGTTGAGCTTATTATTGATAAAGTATAAATTTTTGATTACAGTCCTTTGTGCAGAACAGAAATTTGGCTGTGAAATAATAGAATCAGTTCTTTTAAATACAGTTCTTTTTTGTCTTTTTTCCCCATAGAAATGTAGGTAGATTCACAGATGAGGATGTGCAAATCTTGCGTGACTTTCTGGGTTAGGTTTCGTGGTATTAAAAAAAAAAAAAAAAGATGTATTACTTGACATCTTGTTTGAATGGGCATGAGAGACAGTGGAAATATCATTGAAATGAGTAAAATTATTTTATGTTGTTCCCATATTATCCCAGACTTTGAATGTACGCTGTCAGTGTTTTTGATAATTGTTAACTGAGAGCACTTCATAAATTGAACTGTCTTCAACACCTTTAAGTACATAATTTCCTGTTGTGATATTATAACCATAATGCACTAATATAACGTATTTCTACATAATTATTCTTGTGGTGCTATCACATACATGGAGACATTTTTTCTGTACAACTCAAGAGATGGTATTGTAGAAGCTGGATATTATACATGTAGGCCTACTAACAATGTGAACTCAGTTTGTCACACTATGGGTGAATATTGCAATTAATTGTGCAGATGAGGGTACATATCAAAGATTAGTGTGTTTTGAATACTGGATGTTGCAGTTATGAGATGTACAAATAAACTGTATTGTTCACCCGATAGCACATGGAAAATGCAAAACTGCATAGGATAATGTCACACAAGGAATGATTTTAGTTACAAAGAAAATACAAGACAGACATTAATATGAATAAAAAAAAAAAAGTGTTGGAAAAATGTACAACTTGTCAGTGTGGAGAATTTGAAATATGTCAAGGAATTGCCAACTATAAATCTTTGACACAAAGACTCGTCAACTCTTGTTTAAAATATTTTCTGCTTGTCTCTGTTCTTTCACAATTCTTATTTGACAATCTAGATTTGACTCATATATATCAATTCATATGTAATTCATTATTTATCTAAAAATTGTCACTTAAATTTTTCATAAGAAGTAATTTTCACATAGACATGAACAAAGAAAGATTTTGTGAAACATTGCATGCTCATTTTGGCTTGAAATGTCTGTTTGCATCATTTTGAGTAGTGAAATGCCAGAAATCACGATTTTATATCAGGGCATTACTTTAAAACTGCATTTGATCTGTGGAGGTAATTTTGTAGTTGTCAAAAATTTAGACCTGTGGTTAGTTTTGGACTCTTGCCAAACTTTCAGTTGAACGTAGAACTAGACAGACTCTTGGAAACTAAAGGTTTTATTTAATGAAATTACTTTTCAAATGAGGTTCATCTTTAGCCTATCTTGCTGTAATAGCTAGATGGCCTAATCTTCACCTCAGATAGCACACAGTGTGATTGGGCCTAATGTTCATCTCAGATAGCACACAGTGTGATTTGACCTGATGTTCACCTCAGATAGCACACAGTGTGATTTGACCTGATGTTCACCTCAGATAGCACACAGTGTGATTTGACCTGATGTTCACC
>JBCAUA010704849.1:0-15340 GCA_038406235.1 Peronia verruculata | reverse complement strand
CCCCCCCCCCCCCCCCCCCCCCCCCCCCCCCCCCCCCCCCCCCCCCCCCCCCCCCCCTCCCCCCCCCCCCCACAAACTAGTCTGTTCTGCTAAAATTATTGACAGTGCTGACTGCCTGCCACTTGTGTAGGAAGAGGGTGAGAATATAAAAATATTTTCAGTATTGCTGCATGAGTTGCCTGAACTGCCCTCAGAAAAACATGGCCTGTCACAAATGTTGTGGGAATATTCATGACTTTGTCAACCCTCCAAAGGTCAAGGGGCAGATCTGGTCACGGTTTACTTATGTCTTTCAACCTCCTGTGGGTGGTCATCTTGATCAAAGGCTAACTCATTTTACTTTGCTTTGGGATTCCCTTTTAAGCAGCACATGGTACTTGTATTTCATCACTTTCAGCATACACTGCAATTCTTAAATATAATGTTGTTGTAAAAACCAGGACACTGTCAGCTTCCTTTGATACTGATAGGGTTATGTGTCTGATCTCTTGGCCTCGTATTTTTAGGTGAATCCTCGCCTGTTCAAAGAGAAAGGTATCCGAGTGAATCGCTGCGTGCAGAAAGCACGGCAATTTGTCGTCGTATTCCCAGGGGCATACACAGCAACTATCTCCTGTGGTTATAGTGTAGCAGAGAGCGTGCATTATGCAACCACCAGCTGGCTGAGTCTGGGCATGGAGGCATCTCAGGTATGGGACACATTGTCTTTATATTTATTTGCTGATTCTGTTTCTTAGTATAACATAATACTATGTGGGAAGATGAAAGAAGAATTACCAGTACAATGTTGTTATGGGGGATGGGGGAGGGGGAATGAAGATGGATGCTGTCCAGGCAGTTTTGCTGGAGTCAGTGTTGGAGAACATTTGCAAGGACAAACAGTATTATACATTCATAGATATATGTAAATTATGTTGGTAAGAAATTACTTTCATTCTGGAATGAAAATGTGTTTTTTCAATTGACAAGTACTGTGTAAGTAGAGTTAACAGTTGACATGGTAAGTTGAGATAACAGTTGACAATGCTGCGAAAAAAGCAAAATTTGTGTCAGTTTTTCAGTGTGCTATGTAAAATGCTTTCTTCAGTTGAAACATTTAAAACGAGAAGCATCAAAATCACATTTCACACATTCTGAGTATCGGTTAAAAAGGCCCAAATGACAAAAAAAAAAAAGGAAAGGAAAAAGAAATTGAGAGATTCCCAAAAACTTAAGGTAGAATCACTCAGACATCATAAAATTTAAAACTAGAATAGCTTGAATGCCAATTTTTTCTTTATTTTATTATTTTTCTTTTGAGATAAAATATCTCAAAATGGACATGCGTGTTTTTCATTTTGAACTCCTCAGTGTACATTGGCTTTATAAAGTGTAGTGAGGAAATGGGGTAGTTTGATTTTAGTATGGATAAAATTGTGCATTGGTCCAAAGTTTGTCCGCTGTCTATGTGATGTTCACTGAAAATATTTGAAATTTGGGGGTTTAGGAGAGGGGGATGATAAACAGTTCTCCAGCTGTATTTGTCCTGCCCAATTTTTTTTCTTTGTTTTGCAGTTTGATTTTTAGTATGATCTGTTTTTCTCCAGTCAATAACAAAATAATTCTCATAGCAGCTGCAAACTAACAAGTTTGGCCTTGAGCCATTTAAAATGTAATGTTCACCCTTGATATGTGTTTGGTCTTGTGACTATTGCAGGCCTTGACAGCCAGTGGGGAGAAAGAACTCTTCTCTCTCAGTGCTTTGCTGTGTGGGTTGGTGCAGGATGAACAAGTGGAGGCTGGCATGCTGGCCCAGGCCTTGCCTATATTTGACTCTGTTGTGTAAGTCACGCTATAATTTCTCCAAAATAAATCAAACAGCCCAGACTTTGGTATAACAAATCAGATTTTTTTTTTATATTTTAATTTTCTTTTTGCATTTTGCATTTTGTTGCCTAGATACTTGCAGAATTCAAATAGTAGAAGAAATGATTTTTTCCTTATTTACAATGCTTGTTTTGTTGTTGCCTAAACAAATGAATCATCTTTCACTGAGTAAAGTTCATTCATTTATTTCGCTGTCTACTCCTACCAACAAATCAGACATGCAAAATTTGGCAACATACTTCATATCATGCAGTTCCTTGATGCTTGTTTGTACATAGCTCCTTAAGTCTTATAGATACTTGAATTTGCTCTTTTTAATTCACCAGATCCAAGGAGATTGAGCTGAGGTCCCAGTTGGCTGCGGCAGGGTTGATAGGTGAGAAAAGTGACGTGTTTATTGAAACTGCAGCCACATTTACCTCACACAGGAAACGCTCAAGTGCTCAGGAGGAGGAGAAAGTTTGTGAACTCTGTGACAGAGTCTGTCATTTGTCAATGGTAAGTGAATGATGTCTGTGTATAGCATATCTGTTTGTAGAATCTGTCATTTGTCAACAAGTAGGAGGTCATGTCTGCACTTGAAACTCTGGCAGAATCTATCATGTCAGTGATAAGTAGATGATATCTGAGTATAGCATATGTATGTGACAGAGTCTGTCAATTTGTCAGAAATAAGTAGGTAATGCCTATAGTGTAGCATATCTGTGTGACAGTCTGTCATTTCTGAATGGTAAATTGGTGATGTCTATTCATAGAGAATGTATATGATTGGCAGCATGAATTTGGTGATGTCTATGTTTAGCAGACCTGTGTGACAGTCTGTTCTTTGTTGATATTGAGTAAATATGACTGTATATAGCATATT
This sequence comes from Peronia verruculata, assembly GCA_038406235.1. Lineage (NCBI taxonomy): Eukaryota > Metazoa > Mollusca > Gastropoda > Systellommatophora > Onchidiidae > Peronia > Peronia verruculata. The sequence continues at coordinate 12,609 of JBCAUA010704849.1, read as the reverse complement.
GGTGTAACACATTCTGCTATTTGTCAATGATAAGTATGTGATATCTGTATATAGCATGTGTGTCTGTGACAAAGTCTGCCATTTGTTGATATTGAGTAGATGATATCTGTCTGAATATCTGTGTTACAGAGTTTGCTATTAGTTAATGTGGAAATACAAATGTTCTAAATTGATAAGATTTAAATTTTGAGACAACTGAATTTTTTTTTTTTTTTTTTATTGCATTCTCTGTGGTCTTTTACCTAAGAAACTAGACTGTGTGCGTATTTTTATTTCTATTATAGTTCATTTGTTGGATAATGAAGGAATAAGGGCAGGGAGGATAATACGTAAAGTAAAGAAGAAAAAAAAATCAGCTAAGGACCATTTCTATAGGTATCTAGGTATCAAACATGAGATGTTGCTGGTGGGAAGATGTTGATAATAGACAGATGTGGCTGTGTACAGATAATTGCTATATGGAGGTTGTGAAATATTATTGTGTTTTTCTGTTGTGGTTGTTTGCAGGTGCTGAATGAGCAAGATGAACAAGTGCTATGTTTGGAGCATGGCCTGAAACATGTGTACAAGAAGAAAAATTTGAAGTCTACACGGTTATTTCTCCGATATAGTCAGGTAATCCAATACATTGTCTATCATGAGTAAGAAAGAACTTTCAGCCTTTTAAACTTTGTCTTATCTCACTTGAGACAGATCTTTTTGGGCTACAAATATTATGTATCACAGGCTGAGGGTTTTGGGTATTTTCAAGAAGGTAGTGAAGATAAACTATTTAGCTAATTCAAATGAAATTTTCTATGAACGCACATTAACATTTGAACTTATCAAAAATTTTAACTTGAAATTTTATAAAAATGAAGTTTTCATTTTTGTTGCGGTTTCTGAAAAATGAAACTGATGGATCATGAAAGCCTAATCGCAAACCTTGTACTGATTGTGTCATGATCAGTGTTACAGATTGTCAGGGGAAGTCATCTTTGCGTCTCAGAAATACATAATGGCTGTCTCCTGTTAGAACTGTCGATGAAGGCAGCCATTACCTAGTTTTCAAATTCCCAGGTGACTTCCCTGATGCCAGATCCAAGTAACATTCAGATTGTGATGATACTCAGCAAAGAACTTTTGCTAATAGTTTGCTTTTTCCTGCACATATACAGTTATTAGAACAATCATTATAAAATTCAAGCTTATCCCACATATGCACAACATTCATTCATATTGTCTATGAACCTTCTTATAAATCAGCAGACATTCATCCTTCATCTCCCATATTCGATATGCAATGCTAGCCCATACTACGAACAACATTGATTTCTATGGAATTTTTCTGTAGTATGCGGGGAGGATAAAAATAGCTAGGAAGATCAAATCAGGATATCGCAAGATTTATGTTCTGACTGTCAAGATTCAAGTTTCAGTCAAGGTCATGTATCTAATTGAACTAAGAAGATCCGCCTGTTATCTGATTTCTATGTATGTTGTGTTACTTAAATTGAGATGCGACACAATGAAATCAGGTGCTTGTCAAACTGAGCCTTCTGGAGGAATCATGTGTTTTCCAATAGTGAACGCATTTTTAAGACATTTTTGTTTTCTTCGCCAAACCCTTCTGTATCAATCTAAAAATGCATTTCAGCATTCAATTTACTGAAATAGATCAAATAATAGTCCTAAAATTGTAATTTGATGGCATGACCTAACAAGGATTAATAAGGATTTACAAAAGTGATCAGCCATTTTCTCGATAAATTCAGCTACAGCAACAGGTCACCCCCATCATCTTTATTTGCCAATATCTCAACGTCTGCTTAAGATAGAACAATCATTTTTTTCACATACAGAACGGGAAATGAACAATCTTTACAGTGATACCAATATCTCCATATGTCTTGCAGCCAGTCGAAATGAGACGTAAGTCGCTAGGCTAGAACGGAGAAATCAGGCTTTGAATGTGATGAGGGGGGTCAGATATCAATTTTTTTTTTTATTGCAGAAATCGAAAGTGCATTCATTTCTAAACAAGACCGTATCAGTCTTACCCTCGATATTTACATATTACTTGATTAAAATCAGGTTTTTTTTTTGAGGTAGGCATGTAGATTTATGTGTTCGACCGTTCATTTAAACCTGATTTACTCGGAATTCCGCTCATTGCTGAGTGGTTCCCCTGTGCCTCTTTAAACTGCAATATCTCTGGCTAGAATAGAGTTGGCTCAAAACTGTTTTCACTACCAGAAAGGGTATGAAATAAGCTTTCATATGATACCAAAAACTCCATATGGTGAATAATCGACATACGTCTCATTTTGACTGGTTGCGAGACATATGCTCAAAATTTGACAAGCGCTTGATTTTATCGTGTCGTATCCCAATTGATATATATTTGTGATTTTTTTTTCCACAAAAATGTGTGTTATGGTGCTGTGATGTGCTTTCTAACAACAACTCAGTTTGTCTTAATGAAGATTTAAACGAGTATGAATGTGTAAGAAAGAGGACATAATTTACTTTATCCTTGTCTTCTTCAGGTAGAGCTGGAGAAAATGGTGAAGGACAGCAAAGATCGCTTGACTTCACATACATCTCGATCAGACCTGGTCAGCTTATCTCTCCAGGGCAGCAAAACCAGAACCATCTCCAAATAAATTGTCAGTTTTCATCTGCCAAGAATGTGGGAACTTTTTTCAGCTTTTCTTTTCTTTCTTTCTTTTTTTTTTTTTTTTTTGTTCTTTTCTCTCACATTTGTGAGGTCCCATATCTATGATTGTTTAATTTGTGTATCAGATTTAATTTTGTGAAAAAAAAAAAAAAAGAAAAGGCAGGTTGTTTATTTCACTGATATTGTAAATGCCATGAAGGTTAAGGCAACTGTTTTCAATTTGTCAAATACTTGAGCGTGGTAATGAATGAAAGAATTTTTACACATTTTCTAACTTTTTATCAAATAAATGGCCTTGAACTCTTTCTCTACAAGGAAAAAACAAGACAAATATACCTCAATCCACGTTGAAACGAAATGCAGCCTGTTAGATCAAATGTAATTTACATCAGATATGAGAGATAGCAAAATGTGTTTTTCTCTCTCTCATTGTTCACACATAGATGAATTATTTCTCATGAAGGTTTCCAGTGAAATGTTTGAGTGTTACAGTTGCCAATGACTGTAGAGAGCATGAACAATAACCATCAAAATTGAAGTGCCCTTTCCCATTTGTTGTCGTATTTCATCATCAAAATGAATATAGTTACATTTGGAATGGCAAAAAAAGGGTGTTGTTGAATAAACTTTTGAATTGTGCAGCTTTCCACATACCATGTAAACAAAGCCTTTCTTTTTTCAATCATTATTTATTGAAATCTAATCTGTGTTAAAAGCAGAACATGTTTTGTTATAGCAAAATAATCTGAGTATAATGGCTGCTGACAAAGGCTCTCTTGCAAAAAGTATGACTCTTCAAGTCCTAATGAGATTGCCCTTGCAGGCAAAGAATTAAATTATATTGGGAGCAATATAAGTTTATTTTGTTTTTACTTGGCTACTATGTTGTATCTAGAACAAAAAAAAAAAAAACCTCCTATTAAGTATAAGTGAAAATTGCTGTTGTAACATTGAGCAGAAAATACCCATATCACTTGTTTTTACTATATATAGTAAATCTAATGAAAGACAAAAAGAGATTCTTAATGGGCAATTTTGAATTCTCAAGTGCAAATGCATTACATAACATGGCACACTTTCACAGTGGAGCTCAATAAATTTGCTCACTACAAGAATTTTTAGTTGATGAAGTTGTACTGAAAGGAGAGCCTGACAGTTGATATGACTGAATTATGACACTGGCAAGAAATGGTCTGAATTTAATTATATTTTGTGAATGAGAATTGCTTGATGTATTTGGAGCCTCTTCAAAGATGTCAGCTTCCTACTTTTGTGGGAAAAGGGGCTTTCATTCTGTCTTCAGTTTCTCTGCTGGTCACAGATTTTTGTATCTTTAAAGATACTTTAGTTTTTACTTCTTTCCTACAAGGATATAGCTTTGAAAAATAGAGGATGAAACTGAAACATTTTCTGTTTATCATGTCATGTAGATAGAATGACATCCCTGCCCTTTGCCCCATGCATTCCAGCGAGTTGGAACACAACCACTTGTATTATCCCATCAGGTGTCGGGTTGTGCAATAACAACCTTATATTTTTGTGTGCAGTGTCCAATTTCTTAAATTTCAGGAACTCCTAGAAAAATCTCGGTTTTAATAATTCTAGGAAAATGGCTTTACATAAACTCTCAAAGAATTACTGAATTTGTGACATTTTATGTTTTGTTCTAGAGAGGCTGAAAATTTGTAGTTTGTGTAATTTTTCTTTCTTTTTTTGTTTTGTTTTTGTTTTGTTTTGTTATAGTTCAGTAATTGTATTTTTCATCTATTTTTGCAAAAATCAGTGCTACCGCAGTTTATTTATTTTTGTTTAATTGTGCATTGACATGCCCCACCTCCTTTTAAAAGTTATTTTTTACAGAAAGAAAAGATCCCTTCAAAAAAAAAAATAAAAAAATTTAGTCCTTCCGTATGTCACCAATGTCTTTGAGAATAATGATGCAGTTATCATGATGCTGTGTCTGATACAAAATTGTATATGGGCATTGTCTCATTCAGAGTTGTAATTGTACATTGTCAGATACAAATTTTTTGTGTGTATTTTCTCATAGAGATTTGTATATGTGCACTGTTTAAAACGAAGTTCTGTTTGTGCATTGTTTGTTGCAAAGTTGTATATGTGCCTGGTCTGATACAAAGCTGTGTGTGTATGTAGTGTCTGATGCAAAGTTGTGTGTGTGTGTGTGTGTACGTGTGCATGCGTGCATGCACGCATTGTCTAATACAAAGCTGTAATCAGTAAATGCTGATTGTCTGATCACAAAGCTGTGCGCTTTGTCACAGAGAAAGTAGTATATGTGCATCCTCTAATACAAGGTTATATTTAGCATTGTCTGTTGCAAAGTTGTGTGTATATGTGCATGCACTGGTGAGTGTGCCTGTGTCTGTGATATTAGTTGGTATGTTCTAGCCTTGGAGCAGATTATAACACAGGACAACACTTTTAACTCCAGATTTGTTAAATAAGAGATTTTCCTATGCTTGTTTATTTTATCCACCTATACCTGAAAATTATCCTACACTAATGATCCAAGACTATATATTCAGTTTTGACTCATCTTACAGATAGATTGCAACACAGAGTATATCTTGAGTCACTTTTCATGGTTCAACTATTAGAAATGCTTATTACAGTTAATTGTTGTTTCTTGTGACTATCATTACAAGGCAGTGCAAAGATCTTTCATTTCTGATTTGCACAAGTAAACTTGCACGTAGATATTTTCCACATTAGAATGTTTCCATGAGATGCAGGGAACTCTATGGGCATATGGCAAGAGGCTTCATTCCAGGTTCTAATTTCTTTTTCCTACTTTGTGTTTATTAATGAACTAGCAATAAAGTTATCTTTCACCAAAGAATTGAACAATGTGTTGAAATAAAATTGTAATTTTGAAATATATTTCAAACAGTATTGTGTGTGCTTAGGTGTTTCATTCCAATTGTGCATTATGTGTTTTGAATTTGTCTGATATACATGTAGTTTGTCCTGTCTTCTCCAGTTTTTTTCAGAGGCGGTTATAGGGAACATGATATTGTTTTGTTACTTAGTTGTCTCTGTGGTGTTTTACAGACAGCGAACAATCTACATATTTTCAGTTTCATGTCTTTTACTTGATTTTTCCCAGAGTCACCTGAACTTGAGTGACAAATTGGGGATATTAAAAAGAGCAATTATAAACTGTTTTGTTTTTTTTTTTCTTGGTGCTGCAAAAAATCAATAAAATTGTATTGGGGTATTATAAACTTGGAATGTAAATGTTGTTATAGTATTTAAGTCTTCTTTTCTTACTTATTTTCTGTTTGAGAATGAATTTGTTTACTTTTCACGTAAAATTAAATCACTTGCTTTTAAGACCTCAGATGTCTTCAAGACATGGCTCATTACAGATGTGAGTATAAGTCTTGCAAGTTTTGCTTGCTGTGCTTTTTTTTACTTTACTCGTTTTGTTTTTTTTTTCTTCTTTGTATTGGTTTCTCTTTCAGATTGTAGCAAAGTATTACTTGCATTTGAGTTGTATCTGTAGTCGGAAAGATTTTTTACATTTAATTTCTATGTGAAAAAAATATTTGTATTGGAATCAGATTCTTGTGATATCAGAAACTGGTAGGATTTCATGCTTGAAATTTTAATTGGCAGAAAAAAGTCACAATGTTTATAGCATGACAACACAGTTTCTTAATCATAGATTATGACAATCAGAATGATTACATCTATCTTGTTTTTGTTATTTAATTTGAAAGATGGGAAATCTAATTTCAATAAGGATAGATTGATGTTGGATTCCGAACTCCAAATTATACAATAATCACATCATTAGGTTGACTACAGCCTGAAATCTGGCCACTAGGAGATCTGTGGGTTTTTTTAAATTGTATGCTCCAACTTGCCAAAAATAATTTTCCAGGACTGCTGTCCCTTTCCACTCTTTGCCATCAGTCTAGTGCAATTTAGAAATTCATGGGTCTGGCTCCTCATGAAAATTGCAAAAGACTAGACGAGAAAGGCAGTACTGTGAATGAAAACACAGGAATGGCTGGAAAATTTTTGCTTTCCTAACATGAACTTAATAATCATGTAATTTTATTATTATTATTTTTTTTTTTCAAATAGTATTTTTACAAATGCAGCAGAAACTGTCTAGAACAAAGTTTTTCAAGGATCATTTTCATACATTTTGTTGTATTGCAGCTGTCAATATTCATGAATCAGTACTTTTTTCTCTTTGTGAGAGATGTTGGTATTTCTTGATATATTTTTAGAACTGTTTTGTAAGGGCCATAGGCTGTTTTTTTTTTTTTTTTCAATTTTGTTTTTTAGCACATTATTTATTGTACAATATCTTTCAGCATCAAAATAATTATATTGTTCCTTTGCATGTTACATGTAATATTGTCAGTGTTAGTATCACTCATTATGATGAACATGGTTGTGGTTTCTCCATATTATATTGTTACTTTACTATTCTAAACCTCTGTTTTAATAGAATATATAACAAAGTACTGGTATGTTTTGAATATTGAAGAAACATTTTGTATTCAGTAAATAAATTGAACTGTTAAGTTGCAATTACAATCCTCTGATGTATCATTTTTCTCGTTGTTGTTGCTTAGTTTTCTTTATTGTCTTTTGACTTATTTTATCATATTCAGTTATATAGTGATGTTTCTTCAGTGTAGCTGTCAGCTGATTTTTAAACCAAACTCAAGAATTATTTCCCAAGGCATTACATATTGTGTACTCCTAGGATCATTACCGTCGGTACTTATAGAAATGTTTGCTTTATACACCAGTGATCCAAGGCTGCATTCTCAGCATTTGAATTTTCTTGCTCATACATGTACATGTAAATCATCACATAGCCATACTTAGAGGGTTTTGGGACAAAATGAGACATATCCACAAATTGCTGTTTAGAGGAAAATGACAATTTGTTCTCCAGTAGTCAGTAATTTATCATTAACTACTAAAATTTTCTGAAGACTTTTGGGAAGGACAAGTGGCATTTGATGAAAAGGAAAGTCCTTATCATATTGCTCTATCACCATTCCCAGTATTGAGGGGTATAACTCAAAATTTTCAAAAATTGTGTTTTTCGCACTTTGCCCTGAAATCCTTCACTTTTAAAAATCACTTTCCGTACTTCTCTTGTTGAAAATGCTTGAAGAGCTCTTTTACTGCAGAAATTCCTTAACCAAGAAAAAAAAAAAAAAACTCTATTTTTACTGCCATCTTCAGGCTAAATTAAAACTGATGTTATGTGGGCTCCCTTGTGTATCATTATGGAAACTTCAGTGCTCAAAGTGGGAAAAAAGCAACAAAATTCAAACCACTACAAAATTAGTGAGTTCTGATATTTTTAATTCAAAATAATCTTAAAGAACGTGAATGAAATATTGGACATATTGGGTTACACAAGAAGTGGAATATTTACGGTACAAACACACAGAGGAGTGAATCATCATGACATACCTGCGAATAAACATAAACTGAATTTGAATTACATCACTCATGACTGAAAAAAGTAGAACAAAGACAGGCAACCATAGAAATGCCAATAAACCTAAATCAAAGTAAAGAAATACACACATACATACATAATCATTGAAGAGATAGAAATAATCAGATGACAGTCAGCGACTGCTATCATTGCATTTTAAAACATACAGACAAAATAAGAATGAAATGGATATTAATTATTCATATACAATAAATTGACAACCGCGTGATTTAACTTGAATCTCGAATACTTGACATGAAATACATATGAAGAACACTATTAATGATATATATTTTGTGATAACTTTATCAACGGGCACATCTTTCTCCCACAAATTCTTCCCTTGTTCACTTCCACCACACATCACATCTTTGGCTCAAGATTAGGCTGAAATGTTTCTGGTACATGTAATAATAATAATTTTTAAAAAAAACGATGATTCGTTGGACTAGTTGGAACACCCAGATCTCGCCTCTTTAAATGTCTCCTTTCACCAATCATCGTTGCCCGCTAGACGCCCTGATCATGTCTCGCAGTCAGCAGACCCTGTTAAGTGTTGACACTGTGATGAGATGATTCATGATCAATCGCTGGACCAGTGACGCAACGCTTTACTATGTCAGGCTTTCTCCCTTGACCAATCATCATGCTACCTTGTCAATCAGACATTTTCCACCCCTCCTTCACTTGTGACGACAAACCTCATTCAGTCTTTCTCGACCAGTCCACCAACAGAATTCGCCCTCTATCCAGTGAGCTCCGCCCTCTGTTGTACAGTTGAGATTATCGGGACTGGGCAGCGTTTGGCATGCCCGGCCAGGGGTCCGGGAGTTTTCTCCAAAGCTTTTAGCCCTTTGTGTCCACTGTGCGGCCAATCTGCCCATATGAAAAGCAGATATTTTACTCATGTACGGGCTGCGAGCGGTTGAAGGAAGAAGAGCAGGCATGGGTCACTGTGCTAAACGTCCCTCTGTATTTCCATGCCAAGCCAAAGCTACTGAAAAAAGATGGTGAAAAAATAATAATAATAAATAAATAAATAAAGGAATAAAATAAATACTTTTTTTAAAAAAGGTAGAAAAAAGAGACAATAATAAACAAGCAATTAAAACAATTAAAATAAATTAAATGCCAAATGGTATATATCTTGTCTTTGTTTTCCAAAATTTTACATCAAAACGTAAATATATTAAAAAAAAAACAAAAAAAACACACACACACACAAATTACCCCCCCCCCCCCACACACACACAAACACACACACAAAAATAGAAAAATATCAAAATGATTATTCTGAGATATATATGGGAGAAATTATTGATTCACAAACCGCGTTAATTTGTGGTGAGATAGACATGAGTAGTTTTTTTTTTAAATATTTCCTAACCCGGCACATTTAAAATGAACGATTAATTCAATAAATGAATAAACAAATGAAAGAATGAACAGAAAAAGAAAGAAAGAAAGACAGTAGGGAAGAAAGAAGAAACAAAGAAGGAAAGAAAGAAGGAAAGACAACGAGCGAAAGAAAGAAAGGAAAAAGAAAGAGATCTTGCACACAAATGGATATACATCTACAATCATTTCTTTAATTTTAACCCTAATGTTACTTGCACATAATATTTACTTACCAGTTGTCAATTCTGTTCCATTTCCTCTTCAGGACGCTCGTCCTCCTCTGTCATGTCCGTTGACTTCTCTGGTAGATTCTCAGAAGTTGATTTCTTCTTTGAGTGCTTATTCAGTGAGTCCACCATGTAACCCATGTGACTCTCTCGTGTCAAGAGGACCAGGAGGTGACTGATCGTCGCTCGCTTTTTTGGCACTGGCTCCAGAAGGAGTTCTATCCACCGACTGGTGAAGGGAATAGGCAAAAGGAAGTTGGAGGATGGATGGATGGATGGATGGATGGAGGGAGGGAGGGAGGGAGGGAGGGAGGGAGGAATGGGTGGATGGAGGGATGGATGGATGGGTGGAGGGAGGGAGGGAGGGAGGGAGGGATGGGTGGATGGATGGATGGATGGATGGATGGATGGGTAAATGGATAGATGGACCAATGGGTGGATAAACCAAAGGATGGATGAATAGTCAAATGAATGGTTGAATAAAAGGACTAGTGGATGCATAGAAGGACCAATGAATGGATGAATGAATGAATGAATGGATGGATGGATGGATGGATGGATGGATGGGTGAACGGATAGATGGACCAATGGGTAGATAAACCAAAGGATGGATGAATAGTCACATGAATGGTTGAATAAAAGGACTAATGGATGCATAGAAAGATCAATGAATGGATGAATGAATGAATGGATGGATGAATGGATAGATGGATGGATGGATGAATGGATGGATGGAGGGATGGAGGGAGGGAAGGAATAGACAAATGAATGGTTGAATAAAAAGGACTAATGAATGCAAAGATGGACCAATGGTGATACCTATTTGGCACGATGATGATATGACTTTGCCTCAATAAAAAGTGTTCTGATACGAAAAATTTAATGTTTTAACATTTTTCAAAATATATCCTATTAATATGTATAAAGATAACAAGCGGATTGCATTCTGTATCTTGATATTTAGGACATTTCATCAAAGGATAGCGAGATAAATATGATGAGAATTCCACTGACGAAAAGCCAACTAGGTTAGAAACTTTGGTAAAGTGATTTCATTATCAATACCGAGAGTTTATATCTATAGTTGTTAATTTTTTTTATTAGTTACCGATCAGACAGTCGTCTTTTTTTTTTTTTTAATAAAATAATGAGAATTCCGATAATGCTGATGTTCAGGACGTTCACAATAGGTTTAATACACTCGTCAATTACCTGATAGTTTTTGGTATTTTGTCTTTGGCTTTTTTCAGTTCCTCCAAGTAGCCGTAGAATCTCTGGTCAGGAATGGTTCTGAAGGCCATCCCCCATAGAACCACGCCCAGTGCAAACATATCTAACTGCAAATTTCAAAAAAAAAAAAAAAAGTATTAGTACATACAGCACAATGTACAGAGTGTAAAATGCATAATAATCTTTGTAAGTCAGTCGCAGCCGTTTTTTTTTTTAAATTTATTATTATTTTTTTTTTTAATTATTATTATGCATACTGTCTCACTCGTCTAGCCTCGTGTTGCTTTTTTTTTTTTTCGTTGTCTCCCCCCCCCCCTCCCTATCCATCCTTTCCTTACTCCGAGATAACAATCCTCAGAAGGTTGAAAGGTAACGTATCCTACCCTTTCCAACAAAAAAAAAAAAAAGATGAAGAAAGAAGGAGAAAAAAAGAAGGAAAAGTAAAAAAAGAGTGAAAGAAAAAGAAAGAGAAATGTTTAGTATATCTGGCTACAGTCTTCTGTCATTGATACCAAAACTGAGAAAAGACAACAAATACCATTTATTTATTTAAATATTTATCTATTCATTTATCTGTTAAATTTTATTTAACTTGAATCTGATCGCTTAGTGTTATTAACTTCCTGTGAACACATGCCTGTATTATGAGGCAAACAAATAGTTAACACTCCAAAGAAACAAAACTTGGAAACCATGCAAAATAAAAGCAAAGCATAAGAAGAAGAAGAAACGAAACGAACTAAACCTGCTGTGAATGAACGTGGTCTATGCATTAAAAAGGCCTAAAGCACACCAGGCTCAGTCAAGTTACGCTTACACACTGCAGTTTGTTCAAAAAGACTCTGTTTTTCTGTCTTCAAAATGCTCATTCATGAGAACTTTATCCGCTGCAGTTTACAAAAATGTACTTGAGCAACAGAAAAGTAACATTATTAGCCTGTTATTTTGTTCTTGGCCATTTGACCATGACATTAACAAATAGGCTAGCTATTTATACTATACATACTTCTATCCAAAAAGCGTATTAATATCCAAACAAGAAAAAATAAATAAAGACAGAACATTAAACAACAACCCAAAAAATAATAATAAAAATAATAAAATAAAATAATAATAATAATAATTTTTAAAAAGCACAAAGCGAACACACACACACACACACACACACATACACACACACACACACACATTGCATGTTGGATGATCCTTGCCCATATGGGAACTGACTATATTCTATACATTTTTTTCACTATGAGTGTGTGTGTACCTTCTCAGACTTAAGAAAGAGCAGGTTATCTCGACTTTACATATCCCTTGTTAGGTAAGAATTTCCGTGGTAGAAATTTTGCCCCGACATCGTTGCGTCTTTCCATCTTCCCTGAACTACCCAGGGTTCTTGTTTTGTTTTTCTTAAGCCTTTCAATCCTAAGAGGCAGGATTATCTCGGCTTGTGGAAATTGCCAATTTTTGCTGAGAAATTTTGTGGGTAGAAATTTGGAATTTGGATATTTTGCCCGGACAGCGGCACTCAGGCCTACTCTTCCATCGATTTTCAACTGCCAAGAGATCTTTAACGTGCGTAACGTACACACGGG
>JBCAUA010704739.1:0-15341 GCA_038406235.1 Peronia verruculata | reverse complement strand
AGGTGACGTTCTCATAGTCTTTCAAATCAACACTGCCAAAGACATTGAGACTGCACATTCTCCTGTCATTTGTAAAACCTGCACTGATACAATCAGAAGTATTGAAGAGAAGGCGGAAGAGATCACAGCTTCTGGGCCAAAGAGTTACACACAGAAACATAAAACTATGGAAATGGCAATAGTCACAATGGACCAGTTCGACAAATTGAATGAAGATTTTGAAATAGTTCACGTTAAACTTTCACACTGTAAGTCCATTTCACAAAATGAAATAGCATCATCGGAAATTGCAATTCATGCATATATATCTTTGTGAAGAAAAGTTTCTGCTAGCAAAGTAATTTCCAAACAACACATTGTGGGACACCATTGCATTTCTTGAATAAGACAATATGGTTTTGGTTTAGCTTTGCATGAAGAGCAAGAAGATGAATTCATGCCCTCACAGTGTCAAAATTTGAGAGAAGAGGCATTTGCAATGACAAGGCTCAGATGAGGGTCATTATGTCTTCCCAACTGTTGCAACCATTCCCTGAACTTGCTGAGTGTGTAATAGTATCAAGAACGCGCAAAGCCTTGTGAACATTTCCAGTATAACTACAGCAAATATTGTTCTTTTTTCATATTTATGCATGATGTATAGTGGTCTATAACAATACAAGAAGAGAGCCCCGCGTGAGATAATTTAAATATAGCCCTGCCCTTCAAGTGGATGACAAGCTTTCGCATCTCTATGTTAATATTGTGGTTGATTAAACTGAATCTTACTTAAAGAAAACATATTTTGAACGCGTATACAATCGAACGTACAATTCTCATCAAGCACCTTTGCATATGAAGAACATCCTTCAACTTTCGTTAATCAACTTAATGAGTCTGCATTCCTCGAGCTGTCAAAATAAACACAACCAAAAACCTGTTAATTGACTTGGGCATGTCTATAATCACCAGAATATGAAATCTTAACTGCCACTGCATATTGATTATTATGCAGCTGGTCACTGAAGGTTTTGTTTAGCCCAAACAATGATTATCTACGCCAACAAACACATTTGCTTCATCAACAAATTCCAAAGGAAATTTATGCTTTTGCAGGCCACCATGACCTAATCCACAGCCCACCTTTGAGACCAATAGACATCTCCTGGATTTATTCTGCATTCCTCTGGGCTAGATAATAGCAACATAAATATTTTATTTGACTTGAGCAAGTCCACTGAGTCATGCCAAGTCAGTAGTTTTCTCATGAGTCGTTCTACTTTCTGTTAAAAATTATGTTGTGTCGCTGTATCATTAAAGAAAGGTCTCTGCATAAATAAAATAATCTTTTCACTCTGTATCTCTATGTCAATCTAAACTTCGTGAGTATTCCGCTCCTCGGGTGCGTTCCTCCCCCCCCCCCCTCCCGGGGTGTCACACCTTTGCTAACCTCGTGATGAAAATACCTTTTAAAGAGATGCAGACACCATAGCTATTATAATAACAATGACCAGACTCAGCGATATCGAGATTGCCCTAGTTTTCTCAAATTGTGTGATCCTTTTATTTCAAATCAATCTCCACCGTAGACTCAGCCATTTCATCTTCCTGTTTCCTGTTTGATGGCACCTTTACCTTTGAGCAGTAAAGATGTTCAGTGTGCTCCCAGTTCACTTTTTTGTCTAACCTTCACTGATAGACACCTACATATATACTTGAAAAGGACCCAAGGCTTCCGTGGGAGATTTTTTAAAATTTCTGGTTTTTATAAGCTTTTCAACCTCCTGTAGTGGTGATTATCTCAGCTGTCCACAACTGTGGTAAAAAAATAACATAACACTATTGTTAAATTTCAAAAAATTTAAAAAGTAGCCCTGCGACTTAAAGTGTATAACAAAGCGTGCGCACCTCGATGTTGATATTTTGGTTGACTGAACTGAATGTCACTCAAAAAAATGTGTTTTCAACGCGTCATAAATATCGAACGTACAATTCAGATCCGCGAGTTTAGTATTCAATTATTATGTATTTCATTTTTAGAATAACGTTAAAGATAGTGACCTTTTTACGGGTTTATGTACAGAGAAACACAGATCTATATGCAACAATTTGGTATGGACCCGTTCAACAGTTTTCGAGTCCATACGCCTATTGTGGGTTTTCTTGCAATTTTATAATATAGATTTAGCTGGCTTTATAAGAACACACATAAAATGTTTTTGAAACAATACCCCAAAGGCTCCATTCTTATGGTTCTAATGACCTAAGGAAATTGTGTTAAAGCCTGGAATATGGTGATTTTATTATTTTACCCTAAGTTCGGCTATCGTTAACCAAAACACAGCTGCTTGATAGCCCACACACTAGATTAAGGTGCTTTGCTGTCAAATAGGAAATTTGTTGTTTTAAAAATGTTTTTCGAGTTTTTTTTTGTTTGTTTTGTTATTGTTATTCCTATTGTTGATGTTATTCTTGTCACCAGTGATGATGGCGACGAATGTGGAACGAATAATAGAAATAGAGGTGGGAATGTTGGTGATGGTTGTCGTTTACTATGGTCTATAGGAAGAGACAAACAGTTTTCAGTGCCATTATGTACCGTCTTGCGCAACTGACACTCCTCTAGGGAATACAACGCTAAGGTAGCCAAGGAAACAAAGAACACAAAAGTTGTCGTTCCAATCGAATGTATTGAGTATGAAATGGCACAATAAAATGTAAAGAAACACATATATAATCATCATAAAATGACTCAAGAATGAATAAAGCACACCAGTTATCAGACAGACCTTTTACTCTTCTCTCACCGTCTCTCCTTCTCTCTCTATGGATTCAAAACTTCGTCAAGCTCGTTGTCTTCCTTCTCTATACCACTCTCCCCTCCTCCACCTCAAGCTCTAGCTTAACTGTCAAACAAGAGAAAAAGACTAACATGTACAAATTATCGTCAATTATCGCCTTAAAAATCAGAAAGACTGGAAACATCTCCCCTGTATCTTAGCTTTTCCTCAATGCAACTACATGTGTTCTCTTCTCTCACCTCCCTCTCTCCTCCTGTCTATCATTGCTTCAGCAAAGAAAAGAAAAGAAAAAGAAAAAGAAAAAAACAAAACAAAAAACATCAACATACTATCTTGCAAAATATTATACTCTTATCGAAATAAACTACCATAAACTATCGTCATCATATTCCATCCCACATGTGGCACAAAAGTTCTCAAAAGTGCTGAAAATAACTGAATGACTTAGTCCATTATGGTGGAGCAGTGACTACATAACATTCTGCTCCAATGTGTTCACCATGGCATCCAATGATATGATCATCGTCAGGTCTTGTCGAAAACAAAATGTCAGAGAAAACTACATCAAAATAATAACTTCTCCTCCACAGCGCCATCCTCATCAGCCTGTTGGCGCCTCACACAAACCTGGACAGGTACACAGACGAACACATGAATGAACACACTCTCGAGCATTCATGCAAGAAATATCACTGAAATCAACAGTTTGTATAACAACACAAACTCATGTACACACAATGACAACATGTACTACAACACAAACACATGTACACACAATGACAACATGTACTACAACACAAACTCATGTACACACAATGACAACATATCGTTGCGGTTGTTTCACAAAAGCTCCAATTAATTGTAACCGGTTTGAGAATATGGACAAAAACTGTTCAAATGAACTTACAATAAACACATAATATTTATGTGGCAGATGGCATATCGGCATAAATTTAACAAAACTAAAACCACTGTTGAATTTAGTTCCTTAAATAGTGGTAAATACAGCTTATAACTAAAAAAAAAAAAAAAAGGAAATGACAAGCAAATTGTGGAATAACTGGAACGATACCGTACACTTAAAAGTGAAAAAGTTTACATACTGCAGTTTACAACAATAATAACGATATGAACTAGCAAAATATTAACATATGGGAGACAAAATAAAAAAGACAAATAAACATTCACTTCAGAAACTACAACAGAAACCAACTTTTGCTTCAGAAAGTCAGAAAAATCTGGGCTTGGCTGCTGTTACATTTTCTCAGAAAAAGAAGATCTTAGTGGCTGCGTGAATCCGTCAAGAAGAGACAAAACTCACTGGTTTGAAAACAAGGGACATTACTGACACACACAGCATTGTGAATAGGAACAAAAAACTTCCTTCACCTGTCTGACCGTGAGGAAAAAATAATTCCAATGTACACAATTTTGCCTACAATGTTCATATTTTAATGGTAATATCACAGGGATGTTGTAATATCAAATAGTAAGACACAGACATAATGGTCAGCTTCATTCAATTCCACTTCAGTTGTAGCTGTTCGTTATAGGTGCTACATACAACAGCTTCATGGAGTTCGTTTCTGAAAAACGTCTGAACATAAAGTGAGTACGCTATCTGACCTGCATAGTACAATTTAATGTAAGCTTTAGTTTGCACCACCACAGTAAGATCACACTAACGTTTTGTATCAAACACAATTATGTGACCAGCCTGCCAATAAAACTGTGAAGACAGGGAATTACCACTTTGACTGACAAACCGTTACAGCAGCCACACCTAATTTTCATGACCTCTTTCAAACATAAACACATGAACATAGCAAGTAATGCATCTAGCAAGCAATGTATGTACAGAATGAACGTATCAAAACTAAAGGTTGGAAAGTAAAAGATCAAGGGAAAAAAATCGCAAAGAAAATCCAATGTGTAGCAAACGCCACCTCACTTGTACGTATACACCAAATGATCAGCCAGCACCAGTTAATTATTCCCCGTTTGCAGCAATAGCCTCCTCAGTTTAACCATTTATGACCAGGCCGCACCATGTCTTATTACCCATATTTGTAGCAATAGCCTCCTCAGATTAACCATTTATGACCAAGCCGCACTATGTCTTATTACCCATATTTGCAGCAATAGCCTCCTCAGTTTAACCATTTATGACCAGGTAGCACCATGTCTTATTTACCCATATTTGTAGCAATAGCCTCCTCAGTTTAACCATTTATGACCAAGTCGCACCATGTCTTATTACCCATATTTGCAGCAATAGCCTCCTCAGTTTAACCATTTATGACCAGGCACCATGTCTTATTACCCTTATTTGCAGCAATAGCCTCCTCAGTTTAACCATTTATGACCAGGCCGCACCATGTCCTATCACTCTTATTTGTAGAAATAGCCTCCTTAGACGTACCCACTTGTAACCAGCCGGCATCAAGTAGCCAATTTGCAGGAAAGGTATCCTCAGTTATTGCCATGCACCAGTTTATGATCAGCCTTGCCCCCATAGCAAAGCAAAAACAGCCTACTTAACTCTTTACTTATACTCTGCCCTTTGCGATCAGCAAAGCCTCATACCCGATGTGCAGCAACAGATGCTGTGATAGCCTACAATGATGTCTCAAAACATGATCTGAAAGTTTAACCCTATGAGCACAGCAGCAGAAATCAAATTGATTAAAAAATGGATCTGTTTTTCTCTGTCAACTTATTTTCAGTATGTGCTGATTTTGACATTATTTCCCAATCATATGCACATCAACCAAGATTTTACACAAGAATACAGGTCTGATTTGGCAAATATTTTCTGCACAAGCATGTTAAACATATAATATATCAGTACTTTTTTTTCCAGAGTACATCGACCAAATGTAATGAAATGTCAAAAAACTATGGATCTGATTTTGAAAATATGTGTCCTCCAAAAAAAAAAAAAAAACTAAATGAAAAGTTTTTATTTTAGAAAGATAGGGTTGATTTGTCAATATTCGTTCAGACTTGCCCACATTAATCACGGCTACAATGATCTTTAGATCTGATTTAGTCAACATCATTTAACATTCCAGCAAATCAACTACATTTATCTAGGTAAGGCTTATTCTGATATGGAAAAAATTGAGCTTTAAGATCTGACCTGTGTGAATTGACGACCAACTTCAGCGAACTATGGATATGCTTTATATTATTTCCAGTAGCTGGGTGCACATAAGCAATGTGATAAACATGTACTGATTTAAACATATCCACTATATGCATATCAACCACATTTGCATACACAAATGCAGGTCTCATTCGTTATTTTCTACAAAAGCATGATAACCATCTTTCAGAATCTTTTATCAGTTACTTTCTTCATAACAGTAAATCAAACAAAAAGCATATGAATACATCAATCTGATCTAACAATATTTTCATACAGAACATCAACCAAAATATCTTCAAAAACACGGGTCTCAGTTTTATGGACGTTTTAAATTCAGCCACAGCTGTACAGATATCTAGGTCTGATATAGCCAATGTTTTCAATCAGCCTGTCAAAGGAACATGGTATTGTATAAAGCTTATTTTGATGTGGCAACTAAAACCAAATTGATACTGAAACACAGGTCTGTGTTTTTTTTTTTCAGTGTCATATTTCATACCAGAACATGAGCCAAAATTTCTATTGGAGATCTACATGTTTCCTATGTGCCCAAGTTACCCAAAGTTACACAGATGTCTGAGTCCAACTGTGCCAATGATCTTCATACAGCACAACGACCAAAAGCATATAGAGATAAACTGAATCATATTCTGATTTTGTCATAACTGTTTCATTTGGACTCACAGTAACAAAAACTGCATATAATCTGTCCCTGATTTTGCTATATCACCTTTTTTCACACCAGCAAATCAACCACGGCCATTTAGAAAAGATCTGATTGTTCCTTTTCTTAACATTATCTTGAAAGTGCAAATTCAATCAAAGTAACAAACATCTCAATTTCATTTTGTCAATATGCCTACATTAACAAAACTACATAAAAGTGTAGGCCTAATTTTGTCAATATGATTTTTCACACAAGAAAAGGGTAAAGGGGCAAACGAATGCTCACAGCTTTGAGAAAGATCATCAAAGAAATGCATATATGGCATTAAGATGTTAATACTTCTATTGCTTGCACAGAGAAGGCCAGATATCTTTAAGTTCCGTAGCAAATTTTACAAGTTTTAATTGCGCACAGCGTAGCTTCCTCCAGAAAAGTAGGGCAGATAGTACTAATAGATCAGTGGAATAAGGGCTAAATATTTCAAATATATAGATACATCAATGGAAAACACAGAAACATGGATCTAATGTGCCAACATGAACAGTATTTCCTGCATATTAGACCAAACCAAATTGTAATACAGTATCTGATCTCAACAACATTGCTTCATAGAGGTTTAAAAAATGAAAAAAAAAAAAAAAAGCAGACTGAATGATAAATGAAAGTACCAACATTATTTCTAATAATCAGATCTATGTGGATCTATAATTCAACCAAAGTGACAAACATGGGTCTGATATCAGAAGCATTGATCACTTTAATTGTGCAATCATCCAGGTGTGTACAAAGAATCATGAGTCTGATTTAAAAAAAAAAATATCTTGGTGGATTTAAATCTACCAGCTCACATGAACTGCTGGCATGCCCCTAAAATATCAGTTATCATTGTCTGGAAAAAAAAAATGGGTTCTTGTATGCCTGTGCTATTCTATTCAAGAGGTATCATCTTATCCCCGCTAGAGCACCAATGTATCCAGATAAGCCTCCATCTTATTAGCAAGCTAAGTGTTAGGGCCATGATGTATTACCTGTGCTTGCTGTCCTTACAACACTAGCTCATAACTGAACTCCAAGACGTGGACAGGTTATTATAATAAATATAATACGATAAAAGTCAGAAAGATAACAATCATGACAAGAGGAATGATACTAATAATTTGATAAGTGTCATGATAAATGACAGTAATAATGATATAACAATAATCATCATAATAAACGAAATAACTATCATATTAGGGAAAATAATCAAAGTTAAGAAAAGAAGAAGAAAATATAACTGTAACCATGAAGATGATAATGATCGTGATGATGAAGTAAAGAAGAAGAAAATGAGGTGGTACTGATGATGTGGTGATGATGATGAAGATGGCGATCGTGTAGGGATGACTATGATGATGAGGATGATAATGAGACGATGACAATCGCAATGGTGGTGGTGATGGCGATGATGGTAACAATGGTCACGAAAATGAGAGTTACTGGTGGGTGAATAATGAGAACGATAGGAATGAAAACGATGACTCAGTGTGGAATAAAATATCTCAAAGTAACATTTCTGCACAACAGACTTTGCAGCTTGTCTGTATCGGGGTTTGACGACACATTAGCACGACCACAGCTAAACTGTGCCAAACAAGGTAACATACGTTTACACGTGAAAGAAAAAAGAGGAAAGAGAGCGGGACAGAAGACAGGAGCAAGAACAGTAAAAAAAAAGCTGTCATCCCTGGAACGTCGAGGATGGCATTCCATGGGAGACATCCCACCGATGGCGGACTTTCACCACCTGCAGGTGGGAACAAACAACCTACTTATATACCCCCTGCTAGGGTACAGCAGAACCCCTCTTTATATCTAATTTAGGATAATAAAACTGCTGACAACGTTCTGAAAGAAAGTCATAACTTATGCCAACACAGAGTAAAGTTTGGATCTCCTAGGCTTTAACCTTGCTCAATCGACCCAGGTGAGGAGATGCAGTGCTTCCTAACAACTTAGGCCTCAGTACATGGCACCAGTTAAAAAGTACGCAACACCATGGAACAGCACTTGGAAACCTACGAAAAGTTCGTATCTGCTAGCCATTGTAAGAAGAGGAAAATCTCAGTGCTACGACCACATCTGAAGATCAAATGGCCTAGCCAAACAATATACCAGGGCACAATCAAATGAGAACATTGTGAACATCATGACAAAGATATCAAAGATCATAAGAATGTTAACTTGAGAAAACACTGTAAAATTGACTATCATGTCAAAGGTATCACAGATCATAGGAATGTTAACTTGAGAAAGCACTATAAAATTGACTATCATGTCAAAGATATCACAGATCATAGGATTGTTAACTTGAGAAAGCACTATAAAATTGACTATCATGTCAAAGATGTCACAGATCATAGGAATGTTAACTTGAGAAAGCACTATCAAAGAAATATTAATTTGAGAAAACACCATAAAATTGACTATCATGTCAAAAATATCACAGATCATATTAGGAAGGTTCACTTTAGAGATTGCTATAAAATTGGCTGTCACGTCAGAAATATCACAGATCATGGGAAAGTTCAGAATTGACGTGAGCCTGTAAAATTGACATCTATGTCAGAGATGTCACAGATCATGGGAAAGTTCAGAACTGACGTGAGCCTGTAAAATTGACATCTATGTCACAGATATCACAGATCATAGGAAAGTTCAGAACTGACGTGAGCCTGTAAAATTGACATCTATGTCAGAGATATCACAGATCATGGGAAAGTTCAAAACTGACGTGAGCCTGTAAAATTGACATCTATGTCAGAGATATCACAGATCATGGGAAAGCTCAGAACTGACGTGAGCCTGTAAAATTGACATCTATGTCAGAGATATCACAGATCATGGAAAAGTTCAGGACTGACGTGAGCCTGTAAAATTGACATCTATGTCAGAGATATCACAGATCATAAGAAAGTTTATAATATAAGATAACACTACAAAAGTGACTGTAATGCCACAGATATTCCATATCATGGGAAAGTGACCTTAAGGGAACATTATAATATTGACTACCATGTCAAAGATAACAACACATCAAAGAAATGTTCCCTTTGTAAAATTGACCGTCATGTCAAAGATATCGGAGACCATAGGAAAATTCACTTTCAGGCAATGTTATAAAATTGACTATTATGTCAAAGATATCACAGATCATAAGCAAAGCTTTTAACTTAGGAGAACGCTGTAAAAGGTATCATCATGTCAAAGATATCACAGATTATAGGAAAGTTAACTTTAGTGAACACTATAATATTGACAACCATGTCAAAGATATCATATTCACTTTTACACAATCCTTTATTAAAATGGTCTATTATGTCCAAGATATCACAGATTATAGAAAAGTGAACAGTCAACACTATAATATTGAATGCCATGTATAAAACACCACACGTCAAAGAAATGTCCACTTTAGAGAATGTTGTAAAATTGACTGTCATGTCAAAGAGCGTTAACTTTAGAGTACGCTATTGACTATCATCAAAGATATCACAAGTCATAGGAAAGTTAACTTTAGAGGACGCTGTAAACTTGACTATCATGTCAAGGCTATCACAGATCAAAGAACAGATCAAAGAAAAACTTCCACAATTCTGCGTTACCACCATTCTGAGCAGGTTCACCAAAGGCAGAATGATCACTGCAGAGACCTGTCTGTCTGTGTTGGGGTTTAGCCGTATAAAAGCATGATCACGGCTGTGTTGTGCCAAACACCATAAGATATGTTTGCACGTCAAAAAGGCCGATCAAGCAGGAAAGAAAGCGGGACAGAAGACAGGAGCAAGGAGACAGAAGAGATGTCACCCATGGAACGTCGAGAATGACATTCTGTGGGAGACATCCCACCAACGGCCGGCTTTCACGGCCTGCAGGTGGGAGCAGAGAACCTACTTATATACCCCGGGCCCCCGCGGGGGCAAGTCTCATGTGAAGCTGATCAGCAAGCCTGGAATGTGTGAGAACAGAAACGATATCAAATCAACCTGTGGAAAGGGGATAGAGGTAGGTGATGGGAGTCAGAAAGGAGAGGGGAGCGGATGAGAAAGATAGCTCGAGCAACTGAAATAAGTGCTTAAAAAATAAGTTTGCAAGAATAGATGTTTATGACCCTTTCCACTTCAAAAGTGAGATAGAGAGAGAGAGAGAGAGAGAGAGAGAGAGAGAGAGAGAGAGTGAGACCAATGTGCTGGGAATGAATGAATGAAAAGCAGGAGAAACAGAGAAAGAAAATGAGGAGGAAGGATGGGAAAAAGAGAGCGAAAGACCTGACACATTTCCTTGTTATTCCTGGCACATTTCCTTGTTATTCATGTGCCACTTGCTCTTGCTATTCACGAGACATTCCCTTAGTCGCCTCTTACGACATGCCTTTTGGGAGCAGACAGAGGTCCTATTCTTTGCTCCCCTGAGGTCTGACCTCAGGGCCCCGGGAGTAAAGACAGAGGAGAAATTGAAAACTGAAAATTGAAAACTGGAAAATTGAAAACTGAACAATTGTTGCATGTAAGAACTAAAGGAGAACTTCATAGGAATTCACATTATCTGCTATCAAAGTTGCGCGTGCCCTGTGGCTTAACTGTAATGGAATTTCCTTTCCGATGAGAAAGCGTATCTTATTTTCACAGTTTGTGTGTGTGTGTGTGTGTGCGCTCAAAGGGGGGGGGGGGGTGGCAACATGAAATATGCCATACTGCGTATAAAACATAATTGACTACAGCTATTGGGGTGGCATACATAGCATCATCTAAAACATACATATTTTGATTTTGTTTGTATTTTGATTTTGTTGTGTAAGGTTTAAAGGCACATCAACACTATCACGGCTATATTGTATCATATAAGGTACGACATGTTTACAAGTCAAGAGGGAAAAGAAAGAGCGTAGCAGAGGATAGGAGCAAGGAAAGAGAGAGAAGAGATGTCACCCCTGTAACGTCAAGGATGACATTCAATGAGATACATCCCACCGACGACGGGTTTTCACCACCTGCAGGTGGAAGCAAAGAACCTACTTGTATACCCCGGGCCAAAGCGGAGGAGGTACGATGGCTGTCACGGGTTAAAATGTTATAACTCGGAACCTTTGTATCACTCAAGCTGACACTGTAATAAATATCTTTCACTGACATTGTAATAAATATCTTTCACCTTTTATGTTCCTTTTGTTGAAGACATGTCACAGAAACGTATTTCTTCTGAAATTTCTCGTACAATGTGTCAGCAACCCACTGTCCGACATCTGTTTTAGTCAGAGTTTAAATAATAATAATAATAATAATATAATAATTTTTAAAAAAAAGGGCAGCGATGTTTCTATTGTCAAGATCTGTAGGTTCACCGTCTACATTTAAATCAAAAACTGTTCTGTGGATAGCCAGGCATTTTCATTGGCACATAGAGAGTCTACTCTGTTTTCGCTTATATTAAGAAAGCTGCAAATAGTTGAATCCAAAAATTGATAGATGTTCTCCAGCTATTGTACCGGAATTCCCAAGTCAGTCAAGCAAGCAATTACATGTAAATAATTCACATAAATCTCCAGCTTTGATGTGGCGTATATGTATAATCTCCAAGCTGACAGCTCTTCATTGTATATACTCAGATTGTCTCAAATTGCATCTAACAACTCAGTGTAGACATCCACCATTGAGCTCCTGTCAGCTGTTGTACGTCGTTACGTCCCCATCATTGATACAGTGCACAAATTTGTTAGTGCTCATTCTTGGTGTTTAAATTGATTTTTTTTCCGTGTTTCTGTGCGTCTCATTTCTCTTTGCAATTAGTGCCATGACTTTAGACCTCGTTTGGGGCAAAATTGTTACAGTAATGAATATACACACTCCATGCATTCTGAAGTATAAATATATGATTCTGTCTATAGACATACAGCAGCTGTTTATATTATATCTCTGCTACGTGGCTCCAAGGTACAGCTGGAACAAACAGAAATCATATAAGAGTGGGAAAATGCAAACGCACCTCATGTGCAGGTCCTCAACATGACAAATGTCTGGGTGGACTCGACCATCCCTATCGTAACATTATCTTCATCCGCGATTATGTTTTCAATGAAGGCATTCACAGCAAAGGCTCAGAAACGTAAGACGTCATCTAGAAGTGTACATTGTATAATAGAAATAACAGACATGTTCATGGACTGTACACATGAGAGGACACTGGGATGGGGGCCACAGAATGATATGCAATTGTTTGGCAGGATGAAAAGGCTGAGGAAAAAATAAGGTAAATGAAGGTTCCTTAAGACAGTTCAACATGTTAATTATTTGTCGTTGTCTGATCTGTAAATCTGAGGAAAGGGTTAGTAATACATAGGTCTCATACATACACATTATATACAGATATGTATGTATGCCTATTCATCTCATGCCACAGCTGTAACAATTATGCCCACAACGAGTCAGTGTCTACAGTCAGCAAATTGAAGAAGACTGGACGGTGAACAAAACGGCAGGCCATATGACAAGTATATCGACCAAGTGAACAGAAACCAAGACTTTCCCTAAATCATAAGGCCGTGTCTGGACTGACAGGAGACGCCATGGTTTATGTCATCACTGATGGCTGGACTGACAGGAGATGCCATGGTATATGTCATCACTGATGGCTAAACTGACAGGAGATGCCATGGTATATGTCATCACTGATGGCTGGACTGACAGGAGATGCCATGGTATATGTCATCACTGATGGATCCTAAGGTCTGAATCAACGGGCAGCCGGCAATAAGAAACTGGGATAATTATTCATGGGAGCTTGTCGTTGGTTTCCATGGTGATACATGTAGTCAATCTGTCGATCACTGACTCCCGGTGTTTTCCATCAGTTTGGGCTCTAACCTATCCAGGGGTATTTCTCCTACGTCTTCTGTCTTCCATTCCGATCATCATAAGACTTCTAAGAACTGTGCCTTCAGGTTGGATCACTGTCTCTAGTTCTCATGATAATAATAATACGTTTAACCTTATGCAGACTGAAATTCATTGTTTAAAGCTTTGAGTATGAAATCAAGAAATTTGCGTGTAATGGCGCATCAGCACAATTACGGCTATATTGCTCAAGTCCCAATCTGTTCTGTGACTGGCATACAAGGACAGGCATGATCCATATAATGCCAAAACTCGCTTGTAAAATAAAACTACAGTTCTTTTTGCCAAGAAGGCATGATCACTGGATTGCAGTTCCACCGACACTTTAAGGCTTCTTTCACGAAGTTTGATGGTTTCCGATGAGTGGTCTCATATCTCTTCCCAACCTCGGCATTATGAGCCCGCCTCATTTGGTCAAGCGAATTTTTTTTTTTTTGGGGGGGGGGGGTAAAATTGAGTTTTTTTTCCCCTTCTTTTTATTCTTTCAGTGTTTTCATGTTTAAAGCCAAGGATTACGCAGCGTAGGTAATGTGATACACGGGAGCTGCAAATTATATTGGCTAGGCCATTTGATCTTCAAATATGGTCGTAGCAAATTATATTCGCCATTAACCGAGAAGACTGTCTGTCTTGGGGTTTAGCGGCATATCAGCACGATAACGACTAAATTGTGCTTGACGTCAAGAGTGTCATCTTTGGAACGTAGAGAATGGCATTCCATGGGAGACATCCCACCGACGGCGGGCTATCACCGCCTGCAGGTAGGACAAAAAAACCTACTTGTATACCCCAGACCCCAGCAGGGATTATCCTAGTAGACGTCGGATTTACCTAGCTAAGAAGCCAGGCAGTTGTTGAGTGACGAAAAAAGACAAAATCTAAATCTTTTCCATACCCAGCAAGGATTCGAACCCGTGATGCTTTCACCTAAGACGGACAGGATGTCTTACCCATCGGATATGGCGACCACTCTTCCTCCCCCGTTGTCCGCTCTTGATAAACGCTGGATTTGATATCATATGGGATGGTAAAAACGAATGTGAGTTTGCCACACGGTGTTTATCAAATCAAGCCTGAATAAATACTTACACATATGAATCCAGAATCAACCCCCCCCCCCCCAGGATTCGGCAATAAAAGGAATGGCTTTTCACAAAAAAGGTCCTATTCAGGCATGGTTATTTGCTCTGGCTGACTATCAGCTAGTTTCTATAATTACTTTTTCGGACAAGAATCCGGTATTTTCACTGCTTTAGACCTTTTGAAAACAATCCTAAAATTGTTATACCGGAATGTGTAGATTGTTATGAATACTTACTGCACGGAAAGAATATTCATTTAAGACGGCTAATTAAAACATTCCTCGATTTGATATCTGACTGCTTGTTTGTGTTGGAGTTTAACGACACAACAACACGGTTACGGCTACAGTGCGTCAAACATGGTAAGATATGCTAACACCTCAAGAAAAAAGAGAGGAAAGAAAGCGGGACAGAAGACAAGAGAAGAGAAGAGATGTCACTCCTAGAATGTCGAGGATGACACTCCTTGGGAGACTCCCACCGATCGTGGACTTACACCGCCTGCAGGTGGGAGCAGAGAACCTACTTATAAACCCCGCGACCTCTCGAGAGAGTATCTGGCTGCTTTCAGAATCTGGAAAAACAGCCTTATTGACTGCAGCCCAATCGATGTATTTCTTAGTTCAGAAATCCAAGCTTGACAGATCACCGCCAGGAGCATGGTGGGGAAAGTAGGCGCGGGGGGGGGGGGGGGTAGATGAGGAGGTAGAGAAAGGAAGAGGAGGGGGTTGA
>JBCAUA010704738.1:0-30232 GCA_038406235.1 Peronia verruculata | reverse complement strand
TCTATCTATCTATCTATCTATCTATCTATCTATCTATCTATCTATCTATCTATCTATCTATCTATCTATCTGCCTGTGTTTCTTGTTAACACGCTACCGCTCTCCGACTTTTAACGCAGATAGAAATCTAGTATGCAGAACTGATTTCATCTTACGTGTGAAAAATCAACCCTACTTAAGATAGTACCACCATGTTGTTTTGGGAACACCCTTGGCTCAAAGAGAGTATAATGCAAGCTTTGTAGAGCCCATCTTTATTATTTCATCTGTTAAAAAATGTATATTATCGTAGAGCATACTAATAAAACAAGAGCATGCATTCATTGCTCTCTTATTTTCTTTTCCTTTATTTCTGATGGTGTTGTGCTGCTGTTGTTGTTGTTGTTGATGATGATGATGATGATGATGTTGTTGTTGCTCTTCTTCCTCTTCTTCTTCTCCTTTTGCAAACTTTTTCTGTTAGGATCCCTATGAATTACTTTGTATGGCCTTTGTCTGCTTATATACGTAAGGGAAAACTGGCCGTTACGTGATTGTGGGTTGGTACTTTTGTTGTTGGTGGTATTGTTGCATTTTTGTTTTGTCATAGGGATGAACTGTGGTGTAGATCTGGGTCAAAATTCAGAAAGAAAAAGATCGCAATCAAAAGTAATGAATAAGTGCTAGAGAAAGTAATACGGGTAGTTTTTCTACATCGTTACTTTGACTTTATATTAAAAAAAAAGGATAAAAACAAACAAACAGACAAAAAAATGTGAAAACGGTAGTGAAATGAACTCATCATAACTGTAATGATAAATCTTAAATAGACACACAACAATCATTATATTGTTACTTGTTTGCTGCACATTGTATGGTTTTTATAAGCTTTTCAACCTCCTGTAGTGGTGGTTATCTCAGCTGTCCACAACCGCGGTGAAAAAAAAATAACATAACACTAATATGTTATGTGATTATGAGACTACAACAATCAAGCACATTGTAAGCCTAATCGTATCACAGATCAGTGGCATTTCCTTGTGTTTCAGACTTGACCATCTGATGAGCACCACAAAGCAAATCCTGGAGATAGTAGGGAAAATGTCTGGTGAGAGCACAACAGATCTAGATCTAGATGCACAACCTGCCGTCAGAGGAGTTGTTCCCACACCCACAGTTCAAAGGGACAGCACCACAGGAATCCGGAATATTTGAAACTGTTTACTTTGGGTTATGGTTCTTCGAAGTTCCAAAATAGACTTTGTTTCGACCCAGCTTACGTCTGAAAATCCCGGTCTAGGGTACAAACACTCCAAATTGTTCACTACTAGTGACATAGAAAAACATTTTATTAAAATGCACGGGACCGGTTGCAATTGTTGTTTTCAGATCTTGTGGTGAAGCGATAATATATGTCTAAGCTAAAAAAAAAACTTGTTGGTAAAGAATGGGCGTGATAATAGAGCCATCGTCAAAGTAGGTTGAGTTACCTTGAGAAACCAGAAGTTAAGTCTGGAAAAATAACTTGAATGCTCTGCTGGCACTGAAAAGCTAGTTAAGAGAAGTTTATGTCTGTCCTTCCGAGCACAATGGATTATGTTCATTGAGTGTCCCAAGTGTATATTTTACCGTCCATGAGGTGACAGTTGTAAAATATGAACTCGTGTCTATCAATACGAGTGTGGGACATGACAGTAGCCTAATACGATTTTTGTATGGCCCAAAGAAACTATAAAATCACGTCTACTAAATTCTTAGTAAAGATAACAGCGTTGTCCAGATTTATGAACTGAGAGATTGTGGCTCTTGAGCGCCACAATTCAAATCACGAATGCAGTTCAAACAAGCAAATAAATTTATTACTCTCACATATCTGTGTAGGAAGGGTGTGGACATAAGACACTGCGTTCCGAGACACTTCCTAACCGTATGACCTTACGTGAACGTGTCCGTTGTAAATAACCCTGCTCTACCCTCCTGGGTGGGAGCAGTTTTCACAATTGTTTGTGATGTTGGCAGGAAAATCATATTACCCGGTAAATTATATGTGTTATAGCAGGAATACAAGAAAATTAATGTATTTAGATATGGGGGTATATTAGAGACGTAATGTTATTGCAGGTCTGTATGATAATGGAGCACACATTACTCACGTTCAGTGGGAATAATACTCTTATAAACGGCACTGGTCGGAAAGCGCTGTGGACAATGAGTCATAGCTATTCAATCAAATAATTATTATAAAATCTACATGACAGTTTTTCTATGACAGTATTATCAACATCAAAAGCAAGTTCTTTATATGTTATTTGCTTTTTTAAATAATTGTTTGGATTAGTTGCCAGTTAGACAGTCTTCTTACATTATATAAAACGACATTATTTACTAAGCAGTCATACTATTGATGTAAATTTACAGAAGTCATGTTTGTCATGTTCGCTCATAATTTCATTATCCATCCATCCATCCATCCATCCATCCATCCATCCGTTCATCCATCTGTCTATTCATCCATCCAACCACCCGTTCATCTGTCCATCCATTTATACATCCAGAAGGTGATCTATTCATCCATTTATCCGTCCTCTCATCTTTTTATCCATCCATTTATTTGTTCATTCATCTGTCTGTCTATAATCTGTTTGTCCGTCGCGTCTGTTGATATATGTATATATATATATATGTATGTATGTTTGTATATGTATGTATGTATGTATGTATGTATGTATGTATGTATGTATGTATGTATGTATGTATGTATGTATGTATGTGTGTGTGTGTGTATGTGTGTATGTGTGTATGTATGTAGATAGGTAGGTATATAGATGTATGTAGATATATATGTATGGAGGTGTGTATGTATATATCTATGTATCATGTATGTATATTATATATGTATATATTTGTTTGTCTGCCAATTCATTTTCATGTAATGAGATCTTTCTCTGCTATCGGTCCATAGTGAGTATACTTTAGGGATTATGGAGTGTGATAAGCCACTATTTGAAAGAGGTAAACCAGTGAAAAAGAGCCTAAAGAGATCAGCGCGTCAGCGCGTCATTCTCATCTCTATGGTGTATAAATCGTTTTCATTTGCTATTCAGTCTCGCAAATGTCACGTTACATTCCGATTTTGCTCAATTTTATTATATTTCAACATCTGTTTTGACAGCTCTGTGAGTTTCAATATCATGGAACTATAGAGATTTCGCTCCTTTTGGTATAGCATAAAGTGAGTGGTGTCTGTAGCTTTGTATAACCCAGAGCATCATGAACCATCACTGGAGTCATTTTTTGTTTTGTTTTTTTGTTTAATTGTACATGTTCTTTCGGCGTCTTTACCCATTTATATACTGTTCTTTTGATAGCACGAGCTTAAAATTAATGTTCCATTTCCTGATATGGGCCTGTAGCTCTATGGGGGCTTGTTCAGGCTGAAATATACTTTATAGTCGATGTCTGGTATAAAGCAGACTTGCCTACGCTGTCTTCTGAGTGATATTCATGAAGACGAGCTTTGTTCATTAAATCAAAGAATATGTTTGAATGAAAAACAGCTTTGTTTGACATTGGTTTGTATTATGTTGTCTTTTCTGTGGTGTTGTTATTGTTGTCTCCGTTGCTGTAGACATTGCTGGTGTTTTGTTACCTAGTGTCTAAACATAGCAAAGAAAAATATTAGTCAGCCTTCTTCTAGAAAGTGCTTAGAGTTAGAGGTGATACGCGTCCTTAAAAATAATGTGTAGTATTTTCTTTTTCAATTGTATATCCACTCTAAGCAAAGTTACCACACAGCACAAATAAGATGTTAAATAACACCATGAAACAAAGATATAGCGAAACTAATTTTGTATAGGAAGGACTCAACAAATCTCTTCCGTTTATGCTTTATGTTTAAGACTTTACCAGTGATATTTACTGAGAAGTTCATTAGAACAGATACAAAACATTGATTAACCTAACTTTCACAGAAACACTAGTTCTCCATAGGCCTAAGTAATACAGAGCAGCTGTGTTCAGTCGTTAACTACATATGTATGTACAAAATTTCCTGACACATGTTTCTGATGCTGGTTATTATAACTATACATTGCTTTTTTTTTCTGGAAGAAAACAAAATATGAAGAAGAAAAAAAGTAACAACACTGCACGTTTTCATTTCAGTTAACTTTTATCGTATCAAATTACATGAATTGTTTAAATTTGACGACGTTAAGGAATACAAACGTATAGCTGTAAAATCAGTATGAAGGTAGAGAGATAACCTGGAAACACAGCTTGATATCACCTGGGCCACAAGAGTGCCTAGGACAGAAAAGAATGGAGAAGGGCAAACGAAGGGCTACATCCAGCAGTGAATGAACACAGCCTATGTACAGCACAAGGTTGTAATAAAATGTTGGAATTTGAAATTGTTTTGGTTAAATGAACAAGGATTGGTGTACATCTCTGTGGTCTTTTACTGATACAGAAACATAAAACATTATCTTGTCGTCTATGAAAGTATAAATCATGCCAGTGAATCTTACAATCTGAATGAAAAAAAAAATGACAGAATAAAGAAAACAAACAAACAAATAAACAAAAACTACAACATCAACAATATACACGCATTGGGCTTAATGCCAACAGGGCCATCTGTTCATACAGAACACACAAACGCTGATAATGAGCGTCGACTTTTGTTCTGTTTGCAACAGCTGCAACACAGCGAAACAACAAAGGGCAGAATTCGAAACGAAAAGCCTTGCCACATAATGGTGAAACATTCAACCCTATTTAGTTATTAAATGCAAACAGTGATAGAGCCGTAACATTTGGGAAATTTGAACATCGAGTTGTTGTGTAAGTGCTTGGATTGGAGGCAGGCTGTTCAGTAAGCCTTGACTACACTGGGGAGTCGTTTGCACTACAAGATAATTATGACAAGGAGACAGAGTAGAATAGCTGGAGAACATCTCTTCAAAGTCAGAGACCATGATTCTCAGAGAATCAAGCGTCCAAAGGCTTCCAAAAAAAGTTGTAAAAGCCACACAACAACTTGTACATTGTAAGTTTATTGTATTGTTCTGGATAACTTCGCGAAAAGAAAGTATATCGGACATTGCAGAAACGAAATCGTGAAGTTATTCTAAGTGAAGGGGATTAATATTTCCCAGGTCATTTTGAAAGAGATTATTCATACTTTATTTAGTCCCTCTTTCACGGAAAAAGATTTTTTGCAGTAACGTCTGGGTGAAAGAAACGACTGGACAATTCGATGGAGATCAAAATGTTTACAAGCCGAGAATCTCTCTCAAACACGAAGACCATGTCCGGAACCAAAGCGTCTGAAGATTTTAATCAGTTAATAACTCCATAGACCGGTCAAATACAAAACTATGATGGTTTGGCTTATCGGGAGAACGCTACCTCATCAACAATATGGATGGGTTCAGGGCAGAGGGCAGCAAAGAAAAGATGATTTGGCAGAGTGGAGGGAGTAGTAAAAGGAAAGTAACCTAACACATCTGTTACAAAATCAGGACCTGGCCAAGAAGGACAACTCCTCCCCCCCCCCCCCCTCCAAGTATAACGACATAAAGAAAGGCCAAACAAATACGCTCTAGTAGAATAAATGAACCGACGGACCACTTCTCGTTTCAGTGGCGAGCGAACTTTGAAGTTGAAATTTATCCTCATATAACATAAAAAAAAAATAATAATAAATAAATAAAACGTAACTGCTTGACTGCGTTTACTTTATGACATTTTTCACTCAACAATTACATAAGTCATATTATGAAGCAGTTCCAGAGATTTAAAATTATGCTCATCACAGTGTTGTGTTTCTCAAATTAGGCTATCTGTAGTTAGGCCGCTTTTGCCACAGAATATTTACAATATATCACAGCCATCTTTGACAATAAATTGCATGTTAACATAGTTAAAGAGTGTCACACAATTTTAGTTCAGATATTCGACCTGAAACTCTAGTGGAAAAAAAGAAACGATGCTTAAATGTTGTGAATTTGAGCTTACATTATCGACACAGTGAAAACGTTTGAATCTGTTTCACAAGCCTTCACACACACCGCTAACAAACAAATGGCATGACAGTATTGGTTCACATATTAAAATATCACAGATTGTCTTAAGTTGAATAAAAAAAAGTACATAATAACACACAAGGCAATGACATCGATGACATGAAACACACGATGTTCGTGTAATATTTGCCACATGATCGTTACATGTATTAAGTACATAAAACACATAAATCTCTCGTAGCATCGTAGCATCTGACATACAATCATTACATATCATTACGTTCTATATAAGTCTTTCAACCTCCTGGTGGAGGTTATCTCCAGATTACATATCATCATATTAAGTACACCATATACACACACACACATCTCTTATAGAGTGTCTCCCACATAGTTATTACATATCAAATCATTCATACCGTTATTAAGCATTTTAAGTACATAAAAAATATTGTGTATCACAGATTGTCTTACATGAGGAGGAAATTATAATAATAAAAGACAAATTATTCAGCTGACAAAGATGATAGAATATATTCAGCTATATTTGTCATTTATAATATTATTTATTCATTTATGCATGATAGACTTACTAAAATTTTGCATAAATATCTTTAATCAAATGTTTAGAAAATTAAACAACAAGTAAGAAAAACAACAAACAAAAAATATATGATACATTCTGCAGGCAGAGACGATCGAGCTGATGCATGAGTTTTGAAAATATACTGACGGATTTTAAAAACGCAGCACATGAAAATGATTCTAATGACGACTTTAAAAACGCTACTCTTGATACATGTATATAATAGAATCATTTTCAAGCATTGGGTTTTTAAAGTCCGTCATCATATTATGCTTTATCACAGATTTTTTTAAAAGTTATAATAAATTAAGGGACAGCAGACTTTTAAAACGTATGTGGTAAAAGAAAAAATGACCCAGTAAATATTAGCAACATAATTATATACATCAGATAACATCTACGTATATTTTTATTCTGCAAGGAAAGAAGTAATAAAGAGAGAAACCTTTAGCCGAGACAACATAACAATTACTGGCATGCAAGCAATATACTTAAAGTGTGAGTTTGGTATATAAAACGAAACACATGTCAAATTATAGATTATCTTAGGTCAAAATTTGATGAGGGAGGGATGATTGGGGGGGGGGGGAGAGAGGAGGCAATCACATCCAAGAAAAAAAAAACTCATCCTTTTTGAAACAACCTCCTGTGATTGGTGGTAATTCAAAGAAAGCCGTGTGACCGTGTCTCATAACAGTCCGTCATAACTAAGATTATCTGAGAAGAACAAATAAAATACTCTGCAGTAAGTTAACACTCCTGAAAGGGCCGAGATAATGGGTAGATCAGGTGAATGCGTGGCTCTGATGGAAGATGTTCTGTGCTGGCTTGCTGGCCATGATGCGGGTCAGAGTGTTCATGCCACGCTTGACTTTGTACCTGAATACCCACGGCAGCTCTCTGGAAGTACACAAAATAAATAGAACATATTTTCTCAATATAATATAAACTGTTAAAAAAACAGAAAAAGAAAAAGAGATCTGTCTCAAGCAATAAGTTGTTATGAATTTGTTCTTTGTTAATCAAGATGTTTGGTGTGCCCACGACTAAAGTCTGCAACGATAATTGCAAAATGGATTGCTCATGTTGACAGGAATCACTAACTTGGAGCCTCGGATCTACCTATATAGATTTCAGAAACCTGCCAACTGCTGACATATTAGAGATCAGCTACAGAAAAACTGAGGATTCTATGATTTCAAGACAGGTTCAAACCCAAGGCGAGAACAGCGAATAGCACGGACCTTGCCAGTCTAGCCAAAAGGGGCCCTTGATGCATCCATACAAAGAAGACATTCTGGGAGTCCAGAAAAAAAAAGCTTGAAATAGCGGTATGATATTATTGTGATTATAGTCAAGAGAAATCCATATATTGATAGTAAAAGTTTCTCTTGTTAGAAAGCATCTTCATGGGGCCAGCTAAAAGAAGGTTTTATTCTTTTCTTTTCTTTTTTTTTTTTTTTTTAATATAACAAAATTTTACTTCTAAGGGGAATCTCAAGAACCCTCTTGGGTGTGGTCAAGATATCATATTCTTATGAAAAGGAAAGGCTGGCGATTGTGGATTCATACCACAAATAGACTCTTAGGGAAATCCTTCTTAGGTCTAGTTAATTCCGGTCCTTATAGTCAAGAAAAGTTGTCTTTCAGACGGGATCGTCTTAGGTCTTGACCAGGCAATTCCTTATTAGTAACGAAAATTGGCCTCTTAGGTACCTCTCTGGATCTATCAATGAAAGCCCTTGATACCAGTCAAAGATTACTTTGTAGGGAGAACCCTCGTGGTTGTACCCTCAGGTATTCCTTATTGAAACGAAAAGATTTCCATATGGGGAGGATCATCTGACTTCTATGAAAGTTAAGTCCAGGCGAGAAGAGCGTTTACCTTTTAGGGAGAACCTTCTTTGGTCTGGGTAAAACGCTCAAGTCATCACAGTCCTGGCTGGAGCTCAGCAAGTACTCAGGGTTGTGGATGTGGTCCTCTCTGTCCAAGAGCACGTTCTGCTGGGCACTGGTGGTCAGGTCTAGGCTCTGAGAGGTGTCTGCTGAAGATAATAGTAAGAGGCTTTAGGTCCATGACAGATCTGGTTCGATATGAAGAATAAATGATGTTTAAGATGTGTCACATGGCATAAAATAATTAATAAAGTGGAGTGGAAAGTCAGGTACCAAATAGGATAGATTAAGAAACGAGAACATACAAGAGATGAAAATAGAACTGAAAAATAGCTAAAATAGAAACAAAAAAAGATAGCTAGAACGAAAAGGGAGTGGGATGGGGAGAGAAATAGAATTAAAGGAAAAACTCTCTTTTTTTCTCACCCAAAACAGTTCATCTCGGACTGGACATCTTTTGAGCACAGACTATTCTATTCTCAACGCTATTTTCTCATCATTTACACCATGTTCATAAACAGTTTTTCTCAATATAATAATGATACATGCTAATACATACACACACACATACACACACACACACATACACAAAAAGTGTATACAAACATATATTCACACATGCGTACACACACACACAACACGTTTGTCCGGGCGTGTTGTTCTCAAGATGATTACCATTTCGGAATACGTTTTGATTACATGTACCTCGGAGACTTTCCTGCGGTTTCCCGGCTGAGGTCGACGTCCTGACAGGCTGTCCTGGGACTGAGGAAGAAGCGGCCGACTTGGTCAGGGGCCTAGACGGGTTGTAGTAGCAGTAGTTGTTGTTGTAGTGGTGGTGGTGTTGGTGGTAGGGATGGTGCTGGGAGATGGGGTTGCTGCTGGAGGCCACTGACGACTTGTCCGTGCGGGGAGGTCGTGTGGTGTATGTTGTGCTAGGAGTAGGCGGAGCCCCCCGGCTGGAGAGAGGAGCCTGTGGATTGGGAGTGCCCAGGGGCTGCAGCTGTAGTTTAGAGCTGGGACTGCGGGCTGTGGTCACCGGCTGTAGGGAAAAGATACAAAAAAAAAAAAGATAAGATGATTGTTATGGGACCTATTTATTGCCCTTGGCCAGGAGTTGTTTTCCCTTGAGAAACTGGTCAATAATATGATTATTGTGATTGGTGCAGCTAGACCCGGGGGTCTATCTGGGCCTATTTTTGCGCCTCTTTCTCTCTGTCTGTGTGTAAGAAAGTTATTTTATCCAGTTAGTTATGTAACGTGTCGGGAGGGGAGGCTACCCCAACCCATTCCCCTCCCCCTCCCCACCAACTGCGAACAGACGCTCCCATGTGCGAGCCAACACAACATTGTTTCGTCTTACTTTGTGGTGCAACTTTTGTATTTGCCTATGCTTCCTCATTGCAATACTAGGCCCAGATAGACACTCCGTACATTTATAGGTGTAGCTTTATTGTGAGGGGGAAAAAAAACTCACTATATCTGTGAGCAAATGTATAGCTCTGTAAATGTGAGTATTCATGTGCGTAATATAAAGCTCTCCAGCTCTTTCTTGAAAGGGAGTTGTTTGTTTGTTTGTGTTGGGGTTTAACGACACGTCAGCACGATTACGGCTATAGTGTGTCAGGCACGGTAAGATACGTTTACACATCAAGAAGAAGAGAGGAAAGAAAGCGGGACAGAAGACAGGATCAAGGAGAGAGAGAGAGAGAAGAGATGTCTCCCCTGGAATTTCGAGGATGGCACTCCTTGGGAGACACCCCACAGATGACGGGCTTACACCGCCTGTAGGTGAGAGCAGCGAACCTACTTATAAAGCTCGGGCCCACGCGGGAGGGAAAGGGACTTGTGTATAAATGTCTTTTCTTTTAATATCTTTGTGTTGTATTATTCTATTATTGCTGTACCAAGTGTAGTACATGACCTTTGCAGATTGGCTGTCTGTTGCCCAATTAAAAATTAATATATTTGGCTTAACTTCTTGACTTTCGATCTGGCTTGTAGAAGTGCCGAGAAATGATTACAGTTATTTAGTGGGAAATTAAAGCAAGCCGAAAGACAAATGATCGAAATGATTATGACTCTCAAGGTTTCGTTGTCATTATCGTTGCGTATCAATTTTTCCACATATTTAACAGATATCTGCTGAAAGAGTTAGTATGAAGTAAGAAACCGATTAAATTTTTCAAATCCGGGGTCGTCCATAAATACTGATAAAATTCAGATTTGATTTTAGGCAGTAAAAACAAAGATCTGTCTGTGTACCAATGTTTTCATGAGCCGGTCGTAAATGGTATAAGAAATCACTGATCTATGTCATTTACAAGACATCTCATCTGTAATATTTTGCCGACTCGCTATTGTCGAGTACTGTTGTAACTGGAGACTCTAGAAAGAAAACTACTTGTGCCATTTCGAGAGAATTCATTTCGAAAATAGAAATTTTGTATTGTTTTAGTTTGTTTGTTTATTTTCTGTGAGGCCATAATATACTATTGCAGTTACTCCATTTTCTCCACTGTACGTGATCTGACTGTCTGCATCTTTAAATTTTAACCGTTAATCTCTTCCTGATTCTTTAAAATCTTTGTTTGTTTTTTTT
This sequence comes from Peronia verruculata, assembly GCA_038406235.1. Taxonomy (NCBI): domain Eukaryota; kingdom Metazoa; phylum Mollusca; class Gastropoda; order Systellommatophora; family Onchidiidae; genus Peronia; species Peronia verruculata. Next base: position 19,140 of record JBCAUA010704738.1, on the reverse strand, counting down.
TGTTTTTGTTTTTTCATTTGGGCTTTTTTAATCTGACCTCAAAATGTGTGGATTGAAAGGCATTTTACTTTTGTTTTTATAGATTCAGCTATAGGTTTTATTCTAGGACATGTAACAATAGTCAAGTCTTGTAACAAAAATAATGTCTCGTTAGATATGCCATGTACCAACTATAGAAAGGAGAAATGCCATGCACCAAGTATAGAAAGAAGAAATGTCATGCATCAAGTGTAGAAAGTAGAAATGTCATGCACCAAGTATAGAAAGAAGAAATGTCATGCACCAAGTATAGAAAGAAGAAATGTCATGCACCAAGTATAGAAAGGAGAAATGCCATGTACCAACTATAGAAAGGAGAAATGCCATGCACCAAGTATAGAAAGAGGAAATGTCATGCACCAAGTGTAGAAAGTAGAAATGTCATATACCAAGTGTAGAAAGTAGAAATGTCATGTACCAACTGTAGAAAGTAGAAATCTCATGCACACAATGTAGAAAGTAGAAATGCCATGCACTTAATGTAGAAAGTAGAAATGTCATGCACCAAGTGTAGAAAGAAGAAATGGCATGCACACAGTGTAGAAAGTAGAAATGGCATGCACACAGTGTAGAAAGTAGAAATGTCATGCACACAGTGTAGAAAGTAGAAATGTCATGAACCAAGTGTAGAAAGTAGAAATGTCATGCACCAAGTGTAGAAAGTAGAAATGCCAAGTGTAGGGAGACTATCATGAAAGCTTGTGACTACTTTTTTGCACGTCAGTGGGCTTTACAACTCGGAATACTTTATTTCCACAGTCTAGTGAGTTCCTATCTACCTCATCACGCAAAAACGGCCGTCAGCAATGGGCTGGAATCTGCCACGTTGTTCTGTATTCATGATTTTTTAGACCTCCCCCCCCCCCCCCCCACAGAATAATCTGGCGTGGAAACATTTCTGAATCCTCGGTCCGGAAAGAAGAGAGAAACTGGCCAGTGTCACCATTGTTATAGGCTTTTGTTTTTATCGGCGTTGAAGACTCTCGATCAGCGTCTTCGCTGAAGCGGTGCATTTGATATTTTGTTAAAAACAAAATAAAGTAATACAATTAGCTGTGTTGCATGGCTTACAATACAATTACATTGACTTGTTCTAAATATTGCGCTCATGTGATAGTATTGAACGTTTCGTCTGTACAGCTTTGTCGGTGTCACATGGTCGAGGCATTGCGTATCTTTATAAAATTACATTATGGAACACACTGCGCTGTTCACCCGTGGGAGTCCGGGGTTCATAATTAATAGGTCCTGTGCTCCCACCTGCAGGCGGTGTAAACCCGCCATCGGTTGGGTGTCTCCCATGGAGTGCTATCTTCGACATTCTATGGGAGACATTTCTTCTCTCGCCCCTTGCTCCTGTCTTCTGTCCAGCTTTCTCTCCTCTCTTCTTGACATGTAAACGTATTTTACCGTGTTTGACACAGTATAGCCGTATTCGTGCTGACGTGTTGTTAAACCCCTAGGCTACATAAACAGTCTAGCTTCCGACTTATCGATCATATACTTGATAGCCCAGAGCTAGTTATTGAAAAGAGGTGTTACAAAATGCATTATGCAAACGGAAATACTTTTGTGCTTTGTAGCGGCCAATGAATGTTAACATAATCCCCTTTTAAAGCGCTGTTCCTTTGAAAACCCCTTTAGTTTCATCGGTCATTCTTAAATCACAATAACGGAAAGCTGCCGACAAGGTGACTGGAAAGATAAAGATACCCAGGTTGAAAAGCGAAATTGCTTTCTATCAAAGACCAAGTGTAAAAGAAATGATTACTATACAACTTGTATTACATGATTTATAGTATACGTCGCGGCGTCAAGCTTTTATCGCTAGAGATAGCTTTATTTGCAATGCCCCTTGTGTAATGTATGGTCAAATCATGGTTGACAAGCAAGAGAAAATTGGTGAAGGGTGCGGAAAGGGAGGAGGGAGTCGAAGTAGCTCAGAACTCCTTGTACGAAATCAAGCATAATGTTGCTATTATTTATGAGATGACGAGATAAAGAGGTCCACAGGTGGCTGAAAGGTGTAAAGTAGACTGCAACGGTTATCAGGTGGAATTGAGTATATGAAGGTAATCAAGTGTGAGAGAAAGAGAGAGAGAGAGAGAGAGAGAAAATTCCAGACGGGCTAGCTTCTATATATAAGGGTCTATGCAGAGAGTCAATGCTATGCAGTAAGAAAGTGGATGGTATCGGAGTTAGACAGCTGTCCTGAACGCTTATCAGGTGGAATTGAGTATATGAAGGTAATCAAGTGTGGAAAGGATATGGGGTCTACTTTTGAACCCATTTTTTTTAAAAATTGCTAGGCAAGATTGCAAGAGTAGTCGTGCTTCAAAGGGACTTCAGATAATAGTAATTATAATAATAGAGAGTATTTATCTAACGATTAACCCCATACAGCACCACATAATCTAAGCACTCCACACTCTTAATTGTCCCGACAGACCAAACTAGAGACACTCACAGACTTTCTCAGCTTCCTGGAAAGTACGCAATACGGCTGCCTGTTCTGCGCTGAAATTCCTTTCTGTCTAATAATGACATTCACTGTCTGTAGTGGCGCCCCCATCTTTAACCCGGACTGAGTTGGGAAATGTGCGTATATTCAATTTGTCTTTCAGTTTCACATGGATAACAGTCTCAGTCTCAATGTGTTATTACCAGCTGAACTGCATGGGAGCTTCTCGTCCACAGTCCGAAAATACACGCACTGACCACTGATATTGCATCATTCATTAATTATGGTTTCTAAGTTTGCCCTTTCAAGTGTACTGCAATATTCTATAGGATAAATAAACACAATTGATACGCTTAGCAATTGGAGGCAGCCTTGTCGTTTTTTTTGCTCCGTCTATTTGGGCCTAATGCCCCAGCTAGACCTGGGGTCTACGTGGGCCTATTGATGCACCTCTTTCCCTCTGTCACTGCATGAGAAATTTTATTGTAATCAGGTATTTATGTAACGTGTCAAACCCAATCCTCCCCCACCCAACCCCCCCCCCCAAAACTACGAACAGACGCTCCCATGTGCGAGCCAATACAAAATTGTTTCACCTTTACTATGTGGTGCAACTTTTTTATTTGCCTATGCCTCCTCATTGCAATACTAGGCCCAGATAGACATCTTTTCTTTTTTTTTTTTTTCTTTTGTTGTTGCTGCTGTTGTTGTTTTGTTTTTCATTTCAAGTTTGTTGCTTTGTGTTTAATCTGAAATTACTTCATTCCTTGCATGCTAGATTCCATTATAAACCCGACGCTTTCTTAAGTAAATCCAGAATTTCCAATCTGAGATGGAAATCAGGAAATACCAGGAGAACTGATTTCATCTATATGGTGGTTAAAATATATTCTGCCCCCTCCTCCCCCTCCCCCCCCCCTCAATCGTAATAAGGAGTTTTTATCATCAAATGACATCATGATTTGTGTTGTGGTTACACTATCTGAACTTAAGACTTAAAATAAAAATGGTAAAAGTAGTATTGTCAGATATTCTTCCCTGACTTACTACCTTTATAGAGATAGAAATGGCATGTCTAGGTTGGTATTAGACATTTAGCTTCATGAAGGAAAGCTGGTAACGGTTCCTGTAACGAATCATCGTTATGGATATTGGATACATGCAAGTGTGCGTTGTGAGCGTAAATATTCTGGCCCGTGGAATTATTACGTCATCAAAAGTGTATGAGATACTCTCTAAGCATTCTGTGTAGTATGATCGTTTTTAGTCAGACCTTGTGTATGTGAATTACGTCACCTGTACACTACGTCACAATTTTATGTAGCGATAGATCTAGTTGTTGTTAGATCTATCTAGAAGGATGTAGTGAAGACTGGTCATTCCGAGAGTGTTTGAGAGAGAGAGAGAGAGAGAGAGAGAGAGAATTCCAGACGGGCTAGCTTCTATATATAAGGGTCTATGCAGAGAGTGAATGCTATGCAGTAAGAAAGTGGATTGCATCGGAGTTACACAGCCGTCCTGAAGTTTGTATTGTTATCAAGCACCCGCAATAAATTCTACAACATTTTGACGTTGAGGATTCCTGTTGTTATTTATTCACCACTGTGTGCACCTCGCTCATCTGTATCCACCGCCTGATCACCACTTACAACGTCACGACTAACATCCATCAACGCCCAGAAAGTTCGAGACAATTACACAATCGAAAGGCTGAGAACCTTTCGTAACTGGTCTCTACGCTCACTATGCTCTTCGTTAAGTTTGTACAAACTCGATATTGCCCTCGCTGTCATTAGCATCTCTGGAGTAATCTATCTTTGAATTTATGCAAACATGTCACTTCTTAAGAGGAATCGAAATAGCCCTAGGTGCCTTTGTCTCTGCTACTCAAACGTTTGTGAATGGGCTATTTGCGTAATTGATTAGCGCCAAGGGCATCACTCGCACCTATGGGCGATTTCTTTTGCTCTATTACCATATCGATTCTCAACGCTCTTCGGTGCATGGAAAAGATGAAACGAAAGCAGAGAACAAAACATGTTTACATAATTATGCAGCCCTACCTGCTAAGCATACAATCAACAAACAAAACAAAACAAACAAATAATCATGCGATACCGCAGTCGGTATCGATTTCTTGGATATTTATGACACTCACAACACATGTTGGGTTTCATAAAGATTTCGTCTCTTCGATTCCATATTTCCTTTAAAAAAAAAAAAAAGAAAAAACTTTTGAAAGTATCCCACTTCGATTACATCTTTCTAATTATAATTGTCCTGAAAGTGTCCAAATCCTCAGATGTCTTGGATTCGAATCCGATCATAATCGAATTTTCGATTATATGTCAATCGGATTGTCGTTGGGACTTTTCATGGGGTTTCTGAAAGGTTTTTGTCTTCGATTACATTTTCTTCAACGATACTTCGCTTGAAAAAAAAAAAAAAACTTTTTTTTTAAAGTTCCTTCCTTCCATTTTTAAAGGACTCCGTTTCCACGTCTTTGGATTGGGGCAATGTAGCCGTATTCGTGTTCAATGCTACGCCGTGAAATAAAAGCCCAACATTCCAGACTGAATATATTTTCCATTACATTATCTCCAGCGATACTTCTCTTGAAAACAACACGGAAGTCTTTAAAAACTGTCAATATCTCTGAAGCTTTGAAATCGAAGTTGGTCGATCTTGTACTTGAAGACGTAGTTGTTTTGTTAGTCCGGAAAAAGAGAACCCATTGAAAACATTAGTTTGGTTAGCTTGTATGAATCGAGGGCGCTGTAGTGCTAAACCGCTCGCTAGTCTTTGATCTTGAGTGTCCATTTGTTTTGCGAGAGCGATGGTCTTTTTGGTACGGCTGGTCTTTGGTGCGCGTTTTTTCTTTTTTTTTTTTTTTTGAATTGCTTCTCAAAGTGGTTTAATCCTTTTCCCGTTCAAAGTGTTCCAAAAAATAAAGCGATTTGTATGCCTTTGGTTTGTTTACCCAATGTAATTGTTGTTATGTCTATTTATTTTTTTTTTTTTGTATCATTATTTCATAGGAAACATTAGGGTTAAACGATAGAGCGCTTTCAAGGGGAAATCCCCACTAAAACGAAATCGAAATTTTAACTGAAAAGGGCAGACAAGTAGGATGTAGAAAAAGAGAGGAAAGAGAGGAACAGAAAGCGATAAAAAAGAATGAGAGAAAGAAAGATTAAAAGAAAGAAGTGAAGAAAAAGAAAGAAAACAAAGTTTAAAAACGAAAGGAAGAAAAAGGAAAGAATGGAAGAAATATGAAAAGAAAGGGAGAAAACATGACGTCATACAGGCAGATAGAAAAGACGAAAGAAAGAAGGAAGTCAGAAAGAACGCGAGAATAGAGCAAAGAAAAAAACAATGAAAGAAAGAAAACCAGAACAAATGAAAAAGAGAAAGAAAGAAAGAATAAAGAATTCAAGGAAAGAGAGAGGTTCTCTTGAAAGAGTAATGTCAGACATTTCACTGGAAGGTCATATACTCTTTATCAAGACCATAGTCAGACTACCGCCCACTGGGCTGAGCCAATGAAAGAGGACCATTTTAATCTCCGAGTGGAATGGCGTCACTTCCGGTGACTGACGCCTTTTTGATGTGTTCGTTCCGTGCTTGTATTCAACAGTACATTGTGACGTCAAAAGGAGAGATGGACTATTGTTTGCCAAAGGGCATCCAGGCCATTTCCCTTTATCCTTTATCACCACTTTGAAATCCATTGATAGCTTTCTGCATTTTACTGCAGTGAAATTTATAGACGTTAAATATCTTTAAACACGATTAATAATAGGTCTTACTTACTAAGATACTAGAAGAGAACCCACTGACGTCGTAGGTATTTTAACCAGACCAATATTTCCCTGCGACTGAAAGTACTTTGAAAGCGTGCGCATCTAGATGTTGGTATTTTGGGTGATTAAACTGAATGTTACTAAAAAGGTTTTGAACGCGTCACACTATCGAACGTACAATTCGGACCAAATACTCTGGCGATTTACCATTCAGTTATTAATGCCTGTTTAGAATAACGTCAAACATTGAGGGCTTTCTTGGCTTTATGTAAATAGAAACACAGATCTTTAGGTAACAATGACGTATGACAAAATTCATAGTAGATACATTAGCCAGTTTTCGAGTCTATAAGCCTTTTATGGTTTTTTTTTTTTTTTTCCAGATTTGTAGTATAGATTTATATAATACCCGATGTATCAAAGACGCCGATTTAGATTGTTAGCTAGTGTTGGCTACACTGCTGGACCTTAAATGAATGCATCGTTCTGGTTAGAAACAAACAAACAAACAAACAAACAAACAAACAAAAACAAACAAACAAAAACATCAAAATGCAATTACGAAGAATTAATAGGTAGAAAAACTCTCAACTTACCTTACCACCTTTATTTCTGAATTTAAACGTTGATAGAAAACATGGATAACATCGATACCTTTTGATAACTCTAAATGTCTGAGTGTCGAAATTCAGATAACAGTGGAGCTGGTGCTATATCTATACTGAGAATTTTAGATGGCAATGGACAAACAGTCATAAGGAATATCCAGATCCATCTAGAACTCTCCCTCCCCCCTCCCCCCTCTCCAGTTCAACAACAACACACACACACACAACCAGCGGATAGACAGATACACATATACAGAAAAAAAATATGGTACGGGCTGGGCGAGGAAAATTGGAAAATTCGCGGCGTCAGATCCGAGAGGATGAAAGCATTGCTGGTGTTTGATAATCCATCGCTGCGTATTCCCCATCACGGAGGCTGTCGATCTATTCTGAATATGATGTCCAGCCTGACATTTTTAGGAATATTCGACAACTACGATCTCCTGTCATTTTTCTCATTTTGGGCTCACGGAGATGTCGAAGATAATGCTCACAGTTAGGTCTGACTTTGAAATTGAGTTTGGATATTGTTCTCTGCTTTGATTTGAGAATGCACCAAGAGACTGGCTATGTTCAGACACAATTTTCACCAGCTGTCATTCATCGCTTTATAGATGAAGACTCCAGCTGAAAAACCAGATAAGTCACATTTTCTACAAAGGGAGAAAAACAGAAATTAAAGCACAGAAGTTTATAGTTTTTCACTGTATCCCCCCTTTAAAAACTCCATTTTTAGCGAAACTTTCGTGTTTTTTTTTTTTTTCCGAATTATTGTTCTGGTTAACAGATCCTTGTGGTGTGCTTTTATTACGTCGGGGCAATAACTCATTAAGATTGTTCACGAAATGTGACTTATCTTGTTTTTCCACTGGAGTCTTCCGATATTTACGTGCTTCATGCAGACTGTGTCTGTGCGTGCCAGTATTTTGAATGTAAGGTCTAAACGTATCAAGAGACTGCTACCGCTCTCGTAGACACGAGGTCCGTGAAGATGCCTCCGAAGATCTGGCAACAACTCTCCTCCAGTTGTCCCGTCTCTCTGCTTTTCTGAGGGCAACCTCCAGCTCCATTCCCGCCCATTCCCGGATGTTATCCTCCCAAGACATCAAGAGGCAGCATAATTATAAAGTTCTAGTCACAAAATGCATAAATTCGGGAGACAATGAAGGAGAGATGGAGAGAAGAAGGGAGATGAATGAAGGATAAGACAATGCACGGACTGAAAACACGTTCATATATGCAAATGCTAGAATATATGTCTCGTAGCCAATCAAAATGAGACTTGTGTCGACTTTTTCATCAAATGGGGTTTTAGGCTGTTGCTTTTCGGATTTGTATCTGATCTTGACAACCTATGTCTCTAGTCATGAACGACGGCCCATTGAATACCTCTCTTTATCACTAGCCTACATGTATTCAAGATATTTAACTTTACTCGCTTAAATTAGAACTTCCAGCCTAACGAATTTTTTTTTTTTTTGTCTGACAGGCACAGAGCCAAGCCGGCAAGTCCCAGCCATCAGTCCTCTCTGACTGCTCATCCGGACAACGCCAAGTATTACACCAGCTGTCATTATGCCTGTGCGCCAGTGGTTGCTAGGCAACTGCAGGTTGGTAACTTATTATGAGGACATATACCTAACATAGCTACAGTAGGAAATGCAATTTTAAAATTGTAAATTGTTATTACTATTATAGTTACTAATAAAATTATTATTACTATTATTGTCATTATTTTTATTATCATTATTATTAATATTATTATTATTGTCATTGCCATTGTTATTATTATTATTATCGTTATTATTAATATTGTTAATACTGTCATTGTTATTATTATATTATTGTCATTATTATTATTATTGTTATTGTTGTTATTATTATTATTATTATTAGCCCAGGACAATTGTAATGAAAAAACTTTAAAATTTCAGTCTCCGAGAGTCATGAGATGTTAAACTGTTGATTTCATTGGCAAATCTAGCTCTAATGTCGCCCTAAGTTTATTTTAGTTAGGTAATATCGTAAACAGATTATGCAGATACCCTCAAGTATAAGATTCTAAACAAGAACAACAACTAAATCAACGACAACAACAACAACACACACTGAAGAATTTCAAAGATATGGTTTCCTGGAAGATTTTCACCGTGCATTTTTAATCATTAACTCATCAAAACTTGTGAAGTGAGTGTCGCCGTTCGTTCCATTAATGATTATTGTTATATTGTGGCGCACGATATCAACCTTGAGCCCAATCCCTTAATGATATCGTTTAGTATATAATGACAATAAGATATATCATAAATCTGGAAGAAGATCTGCTGAGATTCTGCATTCCCAAACTGTGTAAGCCTACATTCTCTGTCTCTCTCATTCTATATTGGTTCCTGATTCATATTTTAAGTAATGCAGTCATTTGTCAGTTGATCTGTTTAATGATTCAAAGTTTTGTTTGTTGACTGCTTGACAGACTAACTAAAGGACTGAATCACTGATTGACTCAGTGATCCACTGATTTACTTGATCACACACTCATTCATTCATTCATTCATTCTTTCATTCATTCATTCATTCATTCAGTCAGTCAGTCAGTCAGTCACTTACTCATTCACTCACTCTCTCACTCACTCACTCAGTCATTCACTCATTCACTCACTCACACACACATACACTCACTCACTCACACTCACTCACTTATTTACTCACACACTCATTCAGTCAGTCACTTATTACTTCTTCCCTTCACTCACTCACTCATTCACTCACTCAGTCATTCACTCACTTATTCACTCCCTCATTCATTCACTCACTCTCTCCCATATTCATTCACTCACTCACTCCCTCATTCATTCACTTTCTCACTCCCTCATTCATTCACTCACTCACTCCCTCATTCATTCACTCACTCACTCCCTCATTCATTCACTCACTCACTCCCTCATTCATTCACTTACTCACTCCCTCATTCATTCACTCCCTCACTCACTCACTAACTGACTCACCCACTCACTCCCGCACTCCGGTATCTTTATTTCACTCTTCCTCCCTCCTTTACATTCTCCTTCCTTCGCTCATGCTATGACTCATGCACCCATTCTTTCTTTCCTTCTCCCCATCTCTCCGTCACTCTACTCATTCCATTCCTCACATTTTCTAAAATACATATGCACTTTCTGTGCACACTTTCTATAATATACTTTCTGTACACTTACAAAGATTCATTCACTCATTAACTCACTCCTTCACTCAAACATTCATTCACTCATTAACTCACTCCTTCACTCAAACATTCATTCACTCATTAACTCACTCCTTCACTCACTCTTTCACTCACTCACTCACTCACTCACTCACTCACTCATTCACTCACTCACTCTATACACACACACATACACTCACATACACACACACACATCCAACCCAACAGCTCACTATCTCCTTGGCCTTTGACATTCTTAATCTTTCGGCGTCTTTGGACAGAAAAAGTCACCCACATGTTACCCGCTATTTGCGGAAAGTAAGAGCCAGAGTTAGCTCATAGCTTCCCCAGGACGTTACTATTGATTCTGACCACTAAATTGTCTGGCCGTGTGTCCAAGCTAACTGGCCAGCGGAGCTGAAAATTGGCTGGAGGCTTTACACTTTAGAGGCCAGGACCGTAACAAACACTCGCTGCAACTTAATGAATGAACCACTCACGCAGTACTCCTCTAACCTCACATTCGCACACATGCTCTCTTACTCATACACTCACTCATTCACACACTCAAACACACTCACTCACGTACACATTCACTCACATACTCACTCATACACTGACTGACTAACTCACTCATTCACTATCACACTCACTCACACACTCACACTTACCCACACAGGGAACAGCAACTCTTGGCGGATGTTAGTGCATCGCAGCTCTGTTTAATCACACTCACACACTCACTCACGCACACGCATTCACACATTCGCTTAGCAGGAAAATGGCAAACAGTTAGCAGAACTTTAACTCATCACTCACTCACTTTAATCACACACCCTCACTCACACATCTTCACACACATTCACTTGTAAACGCACTCTTCGACACTGGGACTGTGGTGGATACTTGGTGCACGTTAGTGCGTGACCCTGATAGATAACACACACATCCACACTCACATGTATAATTATGTCCATACACATACACACACGCGCGTAGGTCCATACACACATGCACAAACACATACTCATGCACGCACGCACACACACAGACACACAAACACACACACACACACAAATTGTACAACACAAGCTCATCCACACAGTCTTTGACCTACTCATCGTCGTAAATTCAAATGAAGCTGTTTGACAGTCTTAACCCTTTCACTGCCATTTTTAAAATCTTTAGGTTTGGCCGTCATTTTGAATAGTAGCAGTAGATTTAGTTACGGATACTAGAATTTAAATAACAACGAACATTTTTTTGTAAAAATATTTTTTTATTTTAACAATGAACAGCAAAGTTGGTTACAGGTGTCTCAAAAAGAAAGAATAACAAACTAACATAAAAGTATACTAAAAAGGAATAAAATCATAATTCTATACAATTTGTCTTTTTGGTGACATTACAAACTCTAAGTAACCATGTGTTGCCTATGCTTTTAACACCTGCAAGACCTGTTAGAATTACTGACTTAAACGAAGAGAAAGCGACCTCAGCATTAAATCAGAATGACATATCCTAAAAATGAAAGAGTCAAGTTCTCTTTCACCTTTTACCCACAGACAACCCTGAACGGTGACCGGGCAGAGACTTCAGTCGTGCCAACCGCTGCCAGCACTAGTAACGGTCATTACCAGCCCGGCATCTACCCCCAGCACAGCTGCCAACAGATCACCTATCACTACCCCCATCGTCACCTCATGAACCAGCCTCCCCGCCTCATTAACACGCCGTACGGCCAAGTTCCGGCCCACACGTCATCTCTTGTGGTTCCTCAACATTCTCGCTACGCGCCCAGTCACTACCGCAAGTTGGACGGGGCTTATAGTTCCTCCAGCGTCAGCAACAGCGATCGCTCGCCGGTGTACGAGTCCATTGGAGACAATGACTCTATCCGAGAACGCGGACGAGGCCGAGACGCTTCAATATCTGAGTGCGAATACTGCGAATGCGGAGAACATAGCAGCGACCAGGGTTACGGCGGGTACCACGACCCCGTGATCCTGGGTGATCCCAAAAGTCAAGGGAACGTTTTTCTGGACAAACTGGGTCATCCTGTTGTCAGGGGTTACAATGACTCGGGGGTTTTCTCATCTCGGACGGCCGAAGACCCTCCGGGACCCTGTCCACCAATGTTTATGGACACTTATTACGGCGATAAAGGTCCACAGACTTTGCCGCTCAGGCCACTTCGGGGGCATTCCAGACGGGAAGGGGGCAGCACTTCGGAATACCCGCCGATAGAACCAGATGAGTTGTCCCCCTTGAAGCGGAAAGACAGCAGTAACCAGACAGACAAAGATGGAGACGGGAAACACGAAGGATCCATAAGGCGGCGGCCATCCTCAGGCAGTTCTTTTGGCAACGGGAGTTCCCACAACCGTGATGGCCAAAGGGGCGTAATTCCAGCACTGCATCCTCACTACTTCGTTGCCTCCCCTGATGAGATCAGCTGATAAACTTGATGCATTATGGCCACTCAGATAGAATGGAATTTCTCTCTCCTGTGTCCCAAGGCTGCGTGTATAAACTGATTACATGGGCTGACAAATGGAACAAGATTATTACTGAGTTATGTTAACTATGATTTTTCATAACTAGACATGCTCATAGCTGCAGGAATGATGAGTCGTTAACGAATTAATACCTGCTGGTGTGCATGCTCATCTTAATAAGCAGAGGTGTGAAGAGATGTAAAGAATTTGTTTATTTGATCTTACCATGCATTACAGCATCTCCAATTAGCACCCTGCTGTGCTGCTTTGTCTATTTGTCTTTTCTCTCTGAATACAGGAAATTTTTTGCTGTTTTATCTTTGGGAATTTAAATACAGTATTATATGGGCTCAGCGAGCATAGTTAAAAAAAAAAAAAAAATACATGCTATATATGTAATGAGATTTAGGGAAATAAGAAGATAAGAAAAGAAAAGAAATAGAGAGGGAAACAAAAGAAGAGAAAATACAGACTGTCAGGAGTCCAAACTTTCATGAAACAATTAAAGTTTTAGCGAAATAGCTAGAAATTTTGTTCAATGTTAGTATCAACATTTTCACCAGACCACTGCACCTCTCCTCTCCCTTTGCATATTAATATAGGTTTTTTTTTTTTTTGGCATTGCACAACTAGGGATTATTTTCCTGCCATTTCCTTTGGGAGTGGCTCCATTCCACTGTAACTTTTCTCAGGAACGCATTCAGACACTTTAGGAATATTCCCCTGCTCCCCTTCCTCCAAACTGCATTATGTCCAAATTGATTTCTCAAATTCAATTCCCACTGTTTTGTCAACACATGTAATGTCTATAGTTTGATTTTATTTGTTATGTTTCTCCCTTTTCTGGACTTAAGACGAAATCTTGAAGGCTGACGTTAAATCAGATGAGACTGAACATTGTGTCACTTATACAGAAAAAAAAAGATCCTTATTTTTAATTGCATTTTTTTTTTCTAAATTTTAATTAGTGGAGAGAAAGAAAGAACAAAATGACTCAGATTTTCCCAATGAAAGAATTAATTGTCCCACCCCTAAGCCTGACTATCGTTAGCTGCTAAAGGAACCTTTTGTCATTCCTTAATAAACAAGGAAAACAAGGAAAAGTATATAAATAAGCTCTGTTGAGGAGCATGTCATTATCGCATTTATCTAAGAATAACCAGTAAAATTTCATTGGTCAGAATTGTTAGAGTTAAACTTCACTGTTAAAACATTTGCACCACAAGGAAAGATAAATCTGTTGTGATGTACAGAAACACCTCCGTGTAAATATATGTATAAAACCTCTTCAGTTGTTGGTATGATGACATCTTTCTGATGTTTTTATGTATTGAACAGGCATCACAAAGCGAAAGACAGAAGAGCGTGAGTTTAAGAAGAAACGAAAAAGAATGACAGTGACGTGATAGAAAGAAGAGTTGAAATGAAGATGAATGTTTTTTTGGAAAGGGGGGGGGGGCTGGACATTATAATCTTGAAGTAATGTGAATACTTAACCAGTTCAAGAGAGCAGTTGAAAAATAAGAATATAACCAGGCATGTGAAAGATAATAATAATGTTCTGTCTGTGTACAGAACGGTAAATTATCGTAATATATGTTATCGTGCAAATTGAATGAATATTGAGAGTTCAGAGAGAGAAAGAGAGAGAGAAAGAGTGAGAGAGAAGATACACAGACATGCAGACAGACAGACAGACTGACAGATAGGCAGACAGACAAACGACTAGGAACTGGTAAAAAAAAAAAGAAAAAGATAGGCCCCTTTTAGTGTCTTTACACTATTATTAATCTTCAAAACGGTGAAAAAGAAACTCGTAAAATAACTTGTATTACATCATCCCTCGGAGATATTCCATTAAGTTTACAAATACCTGTGGCATCACTTACCTTCCTTTGTTAAACTTTTGTTCTCTGTCCTGAATGAAACATTGCCATGAATTGGTGGAATTACCTCTCTCAACTTGTTTTATATTCAGTAAACCACGGTTCATTAATATTGTTGAAACGGAGATAGTTTTGCCAAAAATGGACATACAGTGTGTTCTTTCTTACAATTTTCATCCACGGTATTTTCATCTGGATTCCGCCCTAGCTTCCGACAGATGAGAAGACAGGCAGGTGATTTTGCCGATACGGGTTATCATGTGCGAGTGAGGACCAACTGGTGTGACACAAAGCCATCCACAGACGCTGCACAAGATGGAGACCTGCGGGTATAAGCCATTTTTTCTCTTATCCCTCTATTCCTGGATGGTGGCTGTTTTGGATTAAGCATAATATACCCTGAGTACACTGTTCCTTCCACAATCCCTTGTCAAAGGCAACATCTTCCTTTGACGCAGTGTCAGTGTTGCAGCATATGAAGCTGGTCTCCACAGTGGCCTTGTACTCTTAAGAAAGGTCTAGCTTGGTCATGATGGCTTTTCTTCAGTTGGTCACCGAGCAGTGTCTTTGAAACTGTGCTGTCCTCACTACGGACAAAGAAGATTGGAGGGAAACAGGCAGGGGGAAGGACGTTTACTTTTATCTTAATTGTCTTTTTTTTTTGGTCAAAGTACATATATTTCACTAATATATCTAAATATTTGTATGTTATTGTTTCAAGAAAGAGACTCGGAGATGTTGTTTTTTAATGTATATCGTTCGAATGCTCATTGATATTGATATCCCAACCCCAAAGCTGTTTGTCAATTTCAAGTTATCTGATTTGTATCCCTGTTATTTCCAACTTTAATCTTCGATTGTTCAGTCTGGTTGCTGAATCATTTGATTTGTAAATTGGTGGCTACATTATATGTTATCTTCATACATCATGTGACACGTTGTATGATAGTGGCTGTTTGGTCAATCGTATCCATGTGATATGGCTGGCTCATTGCTTGGTGAGTAGACAGAGATGAGTAGGTAGCTGGTTGATGAATAGCCTAGATTGGTGGGTTGGTTAATTAGTTGCTTGGTGGTGTGATTGTCTGGTCAGCTGGGTGATTTGTTGGTTCATTGAAATGTGATTGGTTGTAAGATTTTATTGTTGGTTGGTTGGTTGGTTGTTGGTTGGTTTGTTGGAACTTGGTTGATTGATTGGTTGGTTGGTTGGCTGGTTGGTTGGTTGGTTTGTTGGCTGATTAATTGGTTGGTTGGTTGGTTGGTTGGTTGGTTGGTTGGTTGGTTGATTGGTTGGTTGGTTGGTTGGTTGGTTGGTTTAGTTGGTTGGTTGGTTGGTTGGTTGGTGGTTGGTTGGTTTAGTTGGTTGGGTGGTTGGTTGGGTGGTTGGTTGGTTGATTGATTGGTTGGTTGGTTGGTTGATTGGTTGGTTGGTTGGATGGTTAGTTGGTTGGATGGTTGGTTTGTTGGTTGGTTTGTTGGTTGGTTAGTTGGTTTGTTGGTTGTTCGGTCGGTTGGTCAGTCAGTCGGTCAGGCTTGATTGCTGGGTCTGTCGCTTGATTGATCAGCCAAGCGTTCGACCAGTTGGTTGTTCCTTGATCATTGACAGGTTGAGAAAGTCGATAGGTAGAAACTTAATATGATTATCTAAGGTACACCTGACCTGTGGATCAATGAATTACTTCATTATCTGTTATTTCTACCTTCTGGATGACCCCGGATTTGAAAAGATGTTCTCATGAAATCGCCAGATTGTGTTCTGGCTCGGGGATATATACATAATTTATGTTTGGACTATATGAATGTTCAAATGTACAATAATTTGCTGATTCGTTTCTTTGTCAAACTATAATATAAATTCCTGTTCATTCACCTGATATAAATATCTCCTCAGAATAATACAGTAATATCATGTATGCAAAACCTCTTTTCTATTGTTATTAATACTTGAGTTGACCAACCTCGTATCAATGTCTGTGTACAAAAACATGATTACTGCCCATACGTGAAACATTATTTGTGTACCCTACTACTTATGTTGCCTTAGCACAAAGATCAACAACTATGTGCATTTACCAAACCATTGACAATCATTTCTTCTTTTCATTTTTACTCGTTTGTTCCTTTCTTGCAGATTCCTGTATAATATGTTCCAAACCATTGCTTTTAATCTGGAGTTTATCTTTTGCAATGCTTTGACATTTTGTGCTGTTATGGAATGGGAAAAAAAGGGGGGAAGAGGCTCATGGGCTAGAGTATACTTTAAGGATACCGTTTCAAATTGGATTTTAAGAACATACTTTGGGGAGACTGTTTCAAATTGGATTTTATAATCTAACTTTGGTGGCAGCCTTCTTCAATCTTAGAAATTCTGTAAATTTTTTGTCTGAAATCTTTTCCCCTTGTCTCTTTGTCCCACTTTGCATGGCAAGTTACTGCTCAGACTGGAAAGAAGCTAACTGCACATCCAGCTCTCAAATCCAGTTCTCAGAGACCATGTACTCTGGGCACTCTGGTTGTGATCTTGATTTGTTCTGGGATTCTGTTTGTAAACTGAATTGTTGGTGAGCAGAAACATTGAAATGTGAGTAAATACAATTAGCCTTCGAAAGAGCAACTGTTGTGAATTGTCAGCGTTTCTATTGTGGGATTACTTAATACAAATTGCGTGCACTGGAGGAGTGTTATCATGGCTCTATGTTCCTCAAGGAGTCAAAGGGCATACTAATAATAATAATAATGATAATCATAATAATAAGAAGAACAAGAAGAAAAAATTGTTTAAGTAATGAGGTATTTCGAGATCGATCACATGACCGAGGCAACATCGCTCACATGTGGCTTTGTTTATATGGTGTGATATGTCTGAAAGCTCATCATTCATCAAGATCTGTCTGCCATGCGCAGAGCAAGTAAACAAATCAGTGTGTGAGCGATAATCCTCGATCATGTGATTTTTCTCGAAATACCTCATTATGAAGGTTGGGAAGTAAAGGGCAGGGGAAATAAATCGAGTGACTACCAACAGATTCTGATAGATGTGATACATACATGTAGGTAATACTGTAATTCCTGGTCTCCCAAATCAACTCTGCACTGCAAGTTCGTACCTAAAGTTTAACAACAGTTTTGTTGCATGGAATACGCATTGTGCAGTGATTCACAGCAAACTTTCTGAAAGTTTACAGGTAGTCCAGCCTAGCACTAGGTTAACTTACTTAGGTTTTACTAACTAGGTTAAATTAATAAAACACACGGCTACTTCATGGATAAGCTATAGATTGAATCATTGATATAAGCACATTACTGTTACAGGTAAATTAATAACATTAATAGAAATCACAATTGTGAAACGTCAGCTCTGAAAATTTATAAGCTTACGTGGAGAAGGTTTTTAAAGAAATGGTTGCCTCTTCTTTTGTTTGTTTGTTTGTTTTCCTGTTGTTTTTTTTTTTTTTTTCTTTCCGCTGACGATTCCTATTACTGTTATTATATTTCATCATATCATTTTGTCATTTGATTTATCATTCATCCATTCATTCAATCTCATACATTGCACGTCTGACAGACGCTGGGGACCTGCACAATCATATCATAATAAAACTGGACAATGAAACCAATAATAAACACTGGATAGTATTGACTCTTTCAGCTTTCGGTGTTTTCTTGAGTGTGTCTATTGATGATCGTCAGGCATGTTGTCCTAATGGCGTCTATTGGCCACCGGCTCTCAGCACTTGGACTGTTGTTTCATGAACATCTACTGTTAAGACAAAGAATTTGTTGTTATTGTTGTTGTTGTTGTTGTTGTTCGATTTAGGTACAATGTACATTCTTTCTATTGTGGGGGTACGAGCTCTCAAATAACTAGAATTGGTGATGATGTTGACACAATGATGATGATGATGATGATGATTGCCCGGATGAAGACCCAAGCGGACTCAAAAATCTGGCAGAGAATTTATCATCACAATCAAGTTGTTTATAGATCTCTATGTTATTTGTTTTTCTTGAATAGTTTTGACAGTTGCTGGTCAAACAGTTCTGTTGTATTTTATAAAATGATGATGATGATGATGATGATGATGATGAGCCAGGCCTGCTCGAAAATTTGGCTAGCGATATTAGTTTATTTTATTAGTTCAATTAAAATTCTTCACATTGTTTTTCCACTTTTTTTATGAATTTGATTAGTTGTGGGTGGACAGTCATCTTAATTTTAAGATATTTTTTTGTAAAATGATGATGATGATGATTTTTTTTTTTACTGTCCCTGAAGAAGAACCAATTAGATTCGAAAATTTAGATTTTTCCCCATTTTTTCTTTTTCTTTTTTTTTTTTTTTTTGTTATTCTTTATTAATTGTTTTACTTTTTACTTTTTATTTTCACTTTCATTTTTTAAAAAAACTTTTTTTATTTTATTATTTTATTATATCTATTTACACTTTCAATTTTTACTTATTCATTTATTTTCTTTTGTTTTCATTTTCCATCCTCATTTGTGAATTATCAGCATTTTCTTCACTAATTAACTATCCCAATACCGCTTGACAGTCGTTGTGCGTGTGTTTTTTTTTTTTTTTTTTTAAAGACACTCCCCCAAATTGATGATGACAGTGGTCATTATTTCCCTGACGAAGAGTC
>JBCAUA010704627.1:0-15341 GCA_038406235.1 Peronia verruculata | reverse complement strand
CCCCCCCCCCCCCCCCCCCCAGATTTTCATTAGGTATGGATATGCAGTGACCAAATGTACGAGTGTCTAGAAAATGAGATAGTCTTAAAATAGAATGCCTGTTGTTTTCAAATTTTATCATTTTGATCGCATGTAGTTCTGGCATTTGAAAAAAAAAAGCCCATCTTTGACTATCATCAAGATTGCTACCTTTCCCTCTGGAATGGTGCCTTGGGGTACTGGGGTGCTTTCCCTTATTTAACGACATTTATTGATTAAATGTCTGTCAGTGTGTTAGAACGGAGACAGTCTTAAAACATACCACTAGGTTGTAATGTTTTGTTACTTTGATCGAATATATGTGTGGCAAAGGAAGGAAGCCACATCTAAAGCCCATCTTTGACCATCTTCAAGATTGTTTTCTTTTTATTGGTATGATACCTTAGATTGTGGGTCTATATTCCATTAGGAAACGATATTCACTTATCTTATATATTATCTTTCTTCAAGATTGTTATCTTGCCTTTGGTATGGTACTTAACGTATTGGGTGCGTTGCTTTAGGCGTTAAAACGCCATTCACTGATTAGATATAAGAGTGTTAGAAAGAAGATGATCTTGAAACGGAGAGCGGTAAGTTCTCGTCATTTTTGATCGTATCTGTCCCAGACAAACGAAGAGATAGAAGGCCCATCTTTGACTTTGATCCAGATTGTTATCTTGCCTGTGGTAGGGCACCTTAGGTTTTTAGGGTGATTTCCATAAGGGATAGATATTCACTGATGAAATGTTTGAGTGTTAGAAAGGAGATGGTCTTAAAACAGCGAGTGGTAAGTTGCCAACTTTTGCCATTTGTGTGGCATGTATCCCTGGCAAATGAAATGATACAAACATTGCTAATGAAATGGCAGCTGTGCACAATATTTTTGTTCCCTTCTCTTAGCGGCGCTTTTAGTTCACACCGGACTGACTACCACCGTAGGTGGAGAGATGTCATAAACCAAGGCGTGACAGGTCGTTCCTGCTGACCACAGCTTCTTTCTGCGCGGGTGGCATAATGTCTATATTGTAAACCCAGAAGTGTTTCCTATCAAATAAAAGTACTAGTTTCCTCTACAATCCGCATTCTGAATTTTGCTTTTGTCTATGTTAGTAGTCATTTCTCTTACCTTCTATAACTCATGTACTCAAAGCTTCTGAGTGACTGAGATTTTAGATTTTAAAAATGTGTATTAAATGGCTGGATCATAAAATTTTGTTCTATTTTCAATTTAAGTCACCGATTAGTGTTACCTTTTTCATGTGTCAATTTGCGTTTCATTTCATGTTTATTCAGACAAACAATATTACCTTTTATGATTTGTAGCATTCACTATTTTGTTGCCTCGGTTTCGCCAAAGACATTACTCTCATTTTGTACACTGTCCTCTGAGATCTATTCCATTCAAGCAAAAGGGGGAAAAAGACATATTTTAACGATGGAGCATACTTGAAGCATCATTTAGAATACGTCAGGAAACTGTGTGGCACATGTGAAAGGAGGAGCATGAAAGCTAAAGTCGCCAACCAAAGCTGATTTTTGTGTGTTCTTTGGCTTCAGTCCTATCTAAACTTAGAGAGGGAATGAGTGCTCGTTGGGAATGCATATGAAAAGGTAAACAAATAGTCGTATTCTTATTAGGTGATTATGATTTTTAGTTTTTTGTTTGTTTGTTTGTTTGTTTAATCTTAGACTTTTGGTGTCTGACCACATTAGATCTTAAGAAAGGTAAAGAGCCCCTCCCCCCCCCCCCGCCCCCCTCCTCCTCCGGGAGCGAACCCTTTCTGTAACGGAAAAAAAAAAAGAAGAGATTTTGACCTATTTCACAAGTGTGGAAAATGTAGTCAGTGCTAGGCGATTTCGAAACTGTGTCAAGGTACCTCTCCTAGACATTAAACCTTTCAATCGCCCCCCCCCCCTTATATCCACAAAATTGCTCGACATTCAGGACATATTCGTCAGAGCGTTGCACGCACATCTAACTTTGGACATTTGTTTATGCACCTGTACATGCATAGTACTGCCAGCATGCAGGCTGGACCTCAGATTTACAAAATGGACGAAAACTTGATCTATATCCTTGGGCCGGAACCGATATCCGGCTGGTAGCCTGAGTTTCTCTCCTTTTTCTGATCTCTCCTTTGTTTTGTTCTCTTGATACTAAAACACATTAACAGGTCATCACTGGACAGGGGAGGAAACAACAATAAAATGCTGGTTATCGACTGGCACTGGTATAGATATGAACAAGATTATTGAAATATATTTTAAGTTCGTAGATTATAGTTAAATTCACAGATGCGACAACGTCTGTCAGATTAAAAATTAGATTTACAATTCTGTTACAGAGCATGCATGCAAAGGATATACATATAGTCAGAGTAAAAATACTGTAGGATGAGAATGGAGCGAAAACCATTCCCTTGCCTGACTGGAATGTGTGTGGAGGCCAAGAATTACCGCAGGCCGAGCCTTGTTTGTAGCATGTTTCTATCCAGGCCCTACGTGTAGATGAAATCTGACACCAATCGAGATAACCTCCATCAGGAGGTTGAAAGACGTGTATAGAACGTAACCAATATAAAATATCGATAATATACAAACAAAAATTAAAAAAAAAATAATAATAATGGCCGAATAAAATCAAAACAAATGATTCAATGAAGAGAAAGGAGATATAACAAGAAACATTTTCTTTCAGTTACGATAAGTTTAATCATGCAAAGTACCCGCATGGAAATGCAAATGCTTCTCCCACAATTTGAGCGGCAGAAAAATGTCGGGTGGCCTAAGCAGTTATATTAAAAAAATCACCCCGAAGGCTATCGATATCAACTTGTACACAAATAGGAAGAGACGACAGGAAAGCCTAGTTTCAAATTATTGTTTGTTTCTTTTTTCAAATCTCCAGCATAGCAACGGCTGTACCATGAAAAGAAGTTAAAATGTTTTCGTCAAAGACACACATATAAGTTATCAAGGTACTGTGTGCTCGTTTAAACAGATGAATGCTGTTCATAAAATCATAAGAATAACAACAAAAACTCAATTCTTCCTGACATGATATCCACCTTTGTGGCGTGTTGGTCTTCTAGGTATACCAGTCCTTAGCTCAGATCGTTGGTGTCCTATCTCCATTTTGGGTGATTTAGAGATATAGATGTCATGTGAAAAAGGGATAGTAAATCTACCATATACTGTAGTCATTTTATCAATCACTTGCCCAAACAGGTATATTTTGAAAATCATTTTGTCCTATCTCCTATGTACAATAACAGTTGCTAAACATAAAACATCAATTTTCTCAAAATGGGAAAAATGGAGATAGAGCAATAGAGAACTCAGCTCACGCAGTGTGGACTTCCAGTTGCTGCAGTTTAAAAATACACGTACGTGAGAGAACAGAATTGACACCTCCAGTATCATCCAAAGTTTGTCTATAATCTTCCCACATAATCATTATATAATATATTATGCATTTAACAAAGAAGACAAAAACAAAACAAAAACAATACAAAACAAACAGTAAAAAAAAAGCAAGAAACACAAACAAAAACACACAAAATAAATGTAATCTTTTTACAACATTATCAATATGCACAAATGTAGCAGATCCTGTAACATTCTGACCTGTCAACACTAAACCATTATAAATACAGATAATTTTATAAACGTCCACGATTATGTTTCGATCATAATCTTGTAATATTGCTATAAGCAAAGGGCGTTTTTTGCTAACTAAGAGCAAAGTACAAAAGCTCCTTGATAAAAACGAATAGCATTCAATAATTCTAGTTTTTACATGAAATGAAAAGCGTTGGGACATTAAAAGACAGTGCAGACAGATTAAGAGTACGAGAAGAAAGGAACAGATTGCATTTTATATTTTCCACATGGAAACGTAAGCTACGACACCAATAAAAACACACATAATAATTATGTAAAAAAAAAAAAAAGGAAAAGGAAGAGAGATAAGAAAAAATGAGTGTGTGTGTGTGTGTGTGCGTGCGTGTTTGTGTATGTGTGTGTGTGTGTGTGTGATGATGTGTGTGTGATGGTGTGTGTGATGGTGTGTGTGTGTGTGTGTGTGTGTGTGTGTGTGTGGGTGTAAAAGAGAGAGAGAGAGAGAGAGAGAGAGAGGGAGAGAGAGAGAGAGAGAGAGAGAGAGATCCTCTTCCACAGTTATGTGACCATATCAGAGAGCGCCTTCAGGACGATGAAGTGCAGAAGCAGAAAACACATATCCTCTGAAAGAATCTGTACATGCTATACTCAACTGGAGGAGGAATGGTAACGAGATTGTGAAAGTTTTATTACCTTGAGCATAGTGGAAAGGTGTTTTGATAGAAAATGTGTTGCGCTGTTGAAAGTGCAAGCAATTTTTAAATAAATCTCATTTTCTATAAATACTATGACTAATTTGAGTTCCTCCAGCAATTTTGTATTGACTGAACTTACGTTAAGGGTTGGGGGGGGGGGGGGGGGGGGGGGGGTTGTCCCAAACTTTGTTTTGAGCTCCTGAATATAATAATCTTATTAGAAAGTTGATATGTCCATTCTAAGGTGTGGGCAGGGGGGTCAAGCAAAGGTTGACCGGCCTTCAGCCACCCAGGTTCATGCTCATTTCGGGCTCTTTATTCAATGATAGATCATCACTATTGGGCTAGCTACGTGCAAAGTGCATAAAGAAGACTTGATTACGATCTTCTTTACCACTAACGGGAGCCCCAGTGCCAGGGGTGGACATTGGCTGAACATCTGAGGCACTGACCACACGCAATTTCAGCGAAAACGTTCACCTGGGCCTCTGAAATAGACTTCCCAGGTCCTAATTAGGCTGAAATATGCCATTTCTCTGCTGTTTCAAAGTGCATTGTGCATTATCTGTCACAGGAAGGGTAAAAACACTCTTGATATTGACCGTGGAAGACATTGCAGCCATATATAGCCCTCTCTGGTCCCTAAAATGACTCCACGGAAGATAGGGGTAAAGACGCCAAAATAGAGGAAAAATGGGAGTGTGGACACAGAAGAAGGCAAAAGAAGGCATAGAAATCATGGGGAAAGGTCTGGTGGGTGGAAGAAACATGTTTTGGGGTCGATCAGAAGCTCTTTGGGGCTGTTTTTTTAGCGGAAAAAAACCCCTTTAAATGCGTTTTTCTGGAAATGCGTTTTCTCACAATAAATAGTATGCAATCCACTTTTTTATTTATGGACCGATTGCCATGAACTTTGACATGAATATGGGACAAAGAAATAAAAAAAAAAAAAAAAAATTGATCGGAGAGAATTTTTGATAACTTTTTAAATTTTTTACGAAATTCAAGATTTTTGGGTCAAACCTTCGCAAATTTCCGATTTTTTATATATTAATTTTAAAAATTTGTAAACAACAACAACAACAACAACAACAACAAAAACAACAACAAAAAAAAAACAAAAAAAAAAACCACTTAAGCCAATTATCAAAAATCCTTTCTGATCACTTTTAGATATTGAACTGAAAATACGTATGCAAATTTTCTAGGAAATCGAATGGAGAATGTAGAAGCCTATTTATAGCAAAGTTACCTAATATTGGGTAGTAAAATCCAAGATGGCGGCCGTTGCCATGGCAAACCATGAGTAATTTCGAATTTTTAATTTTTTTTTTTTTTGTAAGTATAGGAAAGACTATAGGTGGATAGGGTTATGTCAGTGTGATATCGCTCTGTGCTAAATTTGAAATTTCTCGTACCCAAAGGAGTCAGGTGTATCTGACCGCACAGCTGATGATTGTTTTTTGCTTCAACAGTTTTGTCACCGTCATTGGTGTGACTTCAAACACCTCCGTCATCAAAATACAACAATTCTCAGCACTGCATACATCTTTGGTCAGTGGTGGACAGCTTCAGGACTGTGATAAAAAATCCACCACATGTTACGATATCAGAATGAATAAAAACATTTATGTCACATCAAACACTGGGACATTTTTTTCAGTTGTCTGTATGAGAATTGCAGCCGAGTGGGGGGTACTCTTGTGATGTTTTTGTATGAATCTCTTCTTTCTTGACGGAGATTTAAGACGCTTTATGTAACTGCATGTAGAGAATATACTTAACATGCTTAGCGAGTGCTAAGTTCAGCTATGAAATGAAGCATAAGTGAAAAGCACAATATGTTACAGCTTTTACCAACCACTGTGCAAACTTTAGACTAAGCATTGCTTTGGTTGGGATATGTAGCATGAATTGGAAGCAAACATACCCTGATGCTCTTTTCTATCTAACTAGGTGATCTCAGTTTGAGGTGTATTAAGAATGACGTGCCTAATTATAATTATAGCCAAGAGTTTGAAATAGCCATTTAGCCCACTGGAAAGTTGGACCAAGTGACATTTATAGATATGATGTAAACCCGCAAGGTAATGTGTGGAAAAATCCCTTTTGCGAGTTCTATCGCTGGATGAAAATCTGATTTTGATTTGTAGCATATATGGCAAGTCCACTCTTGTGTCCCATCGTAAAGCAATCTTTTAACTGAGTGGAGATTAGAATAAATGGAAAGCTACCAGAATACATAAAAAGCTATCTTCACTATAGCCAAAGTCTGATGCAGCCATCCTGTACACTCTTTAAGGTAAATAATCTTGGACGGCATTTACAAGCATATTGTGAGATAACCATTCTGTTTAATTAATCTTCAGCATGACCTTGCTTGGGTGACTAATTAAACTGATGGTACGGTAGTTGTTGCATAACTAAAGATTCCCTTTCTTTGACATGGTGATGATCAACGACTGTGTCCAGGGGTTTGGCTATGTTCCAGTTCTCAGATATTGTTGTAGATGTTTATGAGGGCTGTTGTCATTGCCCCTCCTCCTACACTACTACAAGACACTAATCGAATGTATCAAT
Organism: Peronia verruculata; assembly: GCA_038406235.1. Classification (NCBI taxonomy): domain Eukaryota; kingdom Metazoa; phylum Mollusca; class Gastropoda; order Systellommatophora; family Onchidiidae; genus Peronia; species Peronia verruculata. The sequence continues at coordinate 8,424 of JBCAUA010704627.1, read as the reverse complement.
GTGTAAAAATCAATAGTCTTAGTTGCTTAATGAGAGAATTTTATATCGCATGTATCCAAAACAACTTAAGAGATATTAAGGCTGTCTTTTACTATCCTCAAGACTGAGATCTTTTCTACTATAATGTACCATAGCTTATCGTTGCTGTTCCTATTAACTATCAAAGGTCACTAATCAAATGTATCAGTGTCAAAAAGGAGATAGTCTTAAAACGTATCGCGGTAAGTTTTTCAATGTGAGCATTTTTGATCGCATGTGCTTTTTACAAATGAAGAGATATTAAGGTAATTTTCTACCATTTTCAAGATTATAACAGAGAGCCGTAGGTTGCCAAATTTTGTAATGTTTGAGTACATGTTTCCGTGGCAAATGAAGAGACAGAAACTTCATCTTTGACTGTCTTCAGCATTGTTATTTTGCCTTTGGTATAGTGTCTTAGGTTATTGAGGTGCATTCAATTAGGGATCGACATTTCACTGATCGAATTATGGGTTTTACAAAGGAGATAGTCTTAAAACGGAGAGCAGTAAGGTGTGGAATTTGGTCATTTTTGATCACAGGTGCCAGTGTCAAATGAGGATATAGAAAGTCCATCTTGGACTATCTTCCAGATTTATATCTTGCCTCATTATTGGGGTGCATTCCATTAGGGATGGATATTCACTGACCAAATGTATAGATGTTAGAAAGGAGATAGTCTTAAAGGTTTTCGTCGCATGCATTTATGGTAAAAGAGGAGAAAGGAAGCCCGTCTTTGACTTTCTTCAAGATTTCTATCTTGTCTTTGCTAGGATGCCTTAGGTTATTGGGGTGCGTTCCATTACGGATCAATAATCACTGATCAAATATGAGTGTTAGAAAGGAGACTTCAAATGTTGTCATTTTTGATCGCATTGTTTGTGGCAAGTGAAGGGATAAGAAGCCTATCTTTGACTATCTTTAAGAGGCAAGGGGGGGGGGGGGTCGTCCTGGAGGTGATTTTAAAAAAATTATTATTGTAAATAGGTTATTTTAACCTTTTCCATCGTATTCAGCATGTTCAAATTAGAGAAAAACAGTGAAAAAAAAAAAAAAAACGACTTTTTCCTACAGTTGCAATCGCAGCGCCGCCATTTTGGATTTTGCGGTCCCTACATTGACTAATTTTAAAATCTATCTCCTCCGCCACATTTCAGCCAAACTTGATATAACTTTGTGAATATATTGTTTAATATAATTTTAAAATGTTACCTATTTTCATTACGTTCCATGCAAAACAACATTTTCTATACATATTTCAAAATGCCATGTAGCGAAAATTCAAATTTCGCCATTTTTTCAAACTAAAAACCACTTTTCCCTAAAACCTACCCACCGAATTTAACGCGCATTTGTAAGTTTTTGGGTTTTGTGGTGACAATGATGCATACTAAATTTGGTTTGAATCAGTTTCGAAAAAAAAAGGAGATTAAAAAAAAAAATGTCAAAAAGCGGGTTTTGAGAAAAACGCGTTTAAAGCTTGCGTATCTTTTATCGAATTTTGCTCCCTATCTATCCTCCATCTTTATATGAACCATATTTGGGCCCTTGTTTTGACTGCAAACCAAGAGTCTTTTGACCTTTACTATGACATATAGTCGACAACTGAGCTATTAGTAGCAGAAAGAAAGCAAAACTGTGCTATTTATAGGGCGAGGAAAGTCAATTTTAGAACCCTTGCATTGATAATTTGCATGATCAGCAGTTTTTCTCGCCTCACAGTGTCCATTCCTGACACTGGAACTCGAGATATTGCTAGAAGAGGTGATAATCAAGTGCTTGTGCACCCTTTGCCTATATATAATCAAATCGCGATGATCTACGGCCTCATATAGCAGCCAGGTGGAATCAAATCCTGATTGACAAAACCTTAGGTCTACCGTTGAATGACCATTGGTCAAGTACGTTACAATGGACTTATCGACCTTTTGACACCATTTTTAGACGCAGAAACAGCAGTACTTCTAAGAAAAAACAAAATCGCATTTTTTTGGCAAAATCCACATTTCAGGACGCCCCCCCTCCCCCCCTCTTTAAGGCAAGTAAAGCTGAAACAATTATAATAGTAGAGTGCAATGAGATATAGATGGCAAATTCCCATTGACACCAGAAACTGTCAAAAATTATAACATTCTATTCCAAAAATATTTTATTTAATCTAAGAAGTGTCAAGGTGCCCATCAGTTCAAAGTTTGCTAATTACATTGTGCATTTATTAAGCACACCTTACTAGTAGCATTTCTAGTCAAAAGATACTTATCGAATGCCAAATATTGGTCTAAGGTGAAACACAAAGGGTTATAGATATAACCACGTCTTTTGGCCTGATGCAAAGCAAGCTAGAAAGACCTGTCCTAAATAAAGTGCATAGTAATGAGCTAGTTCATTTAGCAAGGCTTGATCCTTTTGAGAAAGGTGGAATGAGTTAATCATTGTTTGAGGTCTATTATTTTTCAAAGGAATATTCTCTGTTAACGAACTACGCTTGTTTCTGTGACTCACTTGTCCACAAATACTATAAGTTCACAGACTTCAATATGACGACGCAGAGGCAGAATGACAGACTCTAGGTATCACTGCATTCCCACACTCAACAGCAGCTGGTTGCTCTCTTTGACCTTCAGTCTCTTTCGCACCTGCGCTGTGAACTTTGGTCTTGTAGCTAGAAGCAACAGCCAAATCTGGGCCAGGCAGTTCAGTTGAAAGAGCTGACATTAAACCATCTCGTCAGGAGATATCTAGCCAGCATGTATTTATCTGTTGTCCTCTTTGAACCTTGGCAAATGTAGATGATAACCCCTATTGGTAACATTTAAACCAGCATCTAGAATGTCAGACGAAGACTGATAAAAAGATATGATTCTTGTTATGAAATTTAAAAACAGTAGGAAGCTTCCTGTATTGACATTTTGCTAATCTCCACCGGCGTGGTGTTCTGTGTCCTTGGAAAATACATCTCGTTTTTCGTCTTTTCATCTCCTCTCGACCTCAGAGTCAAATTCGAGCATGCTGTGACAGGGGCTCCCATAACTCTGTAGTTTCTGGACGATATTGTCATTTCTTTTCTAGAATTGTCTTGATGTTAATCAGTCGATGTAAGTGATCATATTTCTCACAATTTTCTATCCCTTACATGACGTTGACATCTTTTGTTCTTTGTTCATCTTGATGGTTTCTTGTTCAATATAAGATTCAAATTTTGAGTGGAACCAGTTGACAAGTAATGTTATTGAGTGCCCAATCTTCGAAGACAATACTTAGATCACTTGCAAACACACTATCTAAGATCTAGTCACATATTATGTCCAATTTCTAAAATCCTTTTAATGCCAATCCTGCGACTTCTATGCCCATAGATTGGTGGGTCTCAAAGGCTAGCCATTGATAATCAGTACTGTCCAAATCTCGGCCACAGCTACTCGAATTCATGGAGGATATTGTCTCTTATTTTTAAACATTTTTAGTTTTGCCAAACTCTGCTATTTCTGCCAATATTGCACCTGAATATGTTCGTATAGCAATAAAGTCTCATAGACTCTAAAGTCCTGCCCGGATCTGATTATTCACTAACTCACTAACCAGAGTCAACTTTATAGTACCTTCCTGCTCACGCCGATGTCCTTGCCACACTGTGCCGTCTCTGTCAGTCTTGTGTGAGATGGAATATTTCATAGACCTGTTTACCTGTTCATTCCCTGATGTTGTCCATATCATTTGTTCTTGGTCTTCTTCTTTTCTTTTCCCTCAAGCTTTCCTCTGGGTGACATCCGTCATTACTGAGCATTGTTATTTCGTCAGACATACCCTAAGAACATAAGGTTCTTCTATAAAAGAGTTGTAACAGCGATCTCTCTTTCTCTCTCTTTCTCTCTCTCTCTCTCTTTCTCTCTCTTTCTCTCTCTCTCTCTCTCTCTTTCTCACTCTCTCTCTCTCTCTCTCTTTCTCTCTCTCTCAGTTCTTTGAAGATACTGAGAATCTGATCACGGCCTTAAAATCCAAAGTGTGACTTGCCAGTGCTAAGTCCGTCAATATCAGATTATTAAGTCTCTGCATGTGGAGATTTTGCCCCCACCCCCTGCTCGCCCTGACCATTTGAAATCCAAAGTGACATTACTTTTGTCTGCGCTAAGTCATTTCGATATCAAAGTTTCTAAAGCAGACATTTCGCCCCTACTCCCCGCCCCAGACCCGTCCCCTTGAAATCTAAGGCGCCACTAGCCAGTGCCAAGCCGCAAATATCAAATCATTAAGTGTGCTGCATTTATCACACTAACCCGGTGCCGAAACTCCCAGAGTTTGTACCTGAAGAATATCACTTCGTCAGGGAATGACAGATGTCAGAAAGGATTAGCCTACACCCTTACCTCTGGTTAGCCGTAGTCAAACTTTCCCAACTACCGCCGTATTTTTTTTTTTCAAAAATCCCCCCCCCCCTACTCCGCACCCTTTTTCTACTTTCTTTCTCAATTTAAATCTGCCTCTCTCTATTTCTCTCTCTCTCTCTCTCTCTCTTTCTCTCTATTTCACTGTGTCTCTCACAGTATATTATTATGACTGTGTTTACCTATTTATCTGTGTTCTCTCTTTGTGTTCCACCCATGCCTTTTTTTCCTTTATTGCCCCTCTGTCGCTCTCCCTCTCTCATTCTCTCTCATCCCATTTCACACCATTACTCTCCGTATCACACATTTTCTTTCCATCCCATGCAATCTTACTCACTCTCTGTCTGTCCTTATCTCTCCATTTCCTTTCCTATCTGTCAGCTTTTTTTTTTTAACGATCTCCTGCTATCTAGATTTACTGCCCATTAGATGCAAAAACTGCCTCATATTTTATATCACTGGTATTATAATTCTATTCATCAGCATTGCTTGGACGTTTTTGTTCCCACAATCTCATTATCTTCCATCTTCCGTCTCTCTCACTTTAATCGATAATTGACTTTTTTTCCTCTCTTTTCTTTCAGCTTTTTATTAATGTGATTAGTTTTACTTTTTTCATTTTTATGTATATATATGCATATACGATTATTATTACTATTATTTTTGAAAACTTAAACGTTTGTATTGATATAAAGTTCTTGAAAATGACACACATATTGAGTATTTTTCAAACACTGGCGAAAGTATACAATTGGGGACACGAACAATTCTGTTTATACATGATTAGTATGTGTCTTGACCCTTCTCGAAAATAAGAGACCATCCCTAGTCTTTGACTGAAGTCCCCTGAATCCTTCACCGAGGAAGTAATCCTCCAATTCCCCAAAGCAATTTATTTTAATGACTATCAGCCTTTAAATGTAAGCCGAAATAATCCTACTTTCTCTGGAGTGGGAGGCTGCATATCTCTAAACAAAGTAGAAAAGACATAAAAAATCTTCCTATAAAACTTAAATTTCATTCACTTATTGAGGTTGGAGGAACATCAGTAATGGAGAAGTTTCAAAAGAAAGTAACATGTTGGAAACAAAATCTGCCTTAGTCTCACTTATTTTTCCACTCAGTCCTTGATGAAATCAAGTATGAAAAGCATGGCCAGAGGTATTGCTACAACTGGGCCGGGTATATAAATAGATTCTTTGCTCCCACCTGCAGGCAATCGTTGGTCCCATAGCACAATAGTGTTAATATATGTTATTTTTTGACCACGGTTGTGGAGAGCTGAGATAACCAGCACTACAGGAGGTTGAAAAGCTTATAAAAACCACCTGCAGGCAGTGAGAGCCCGGCTTCGGCGGGACAGACTTATATGGAATGCAATCCTCGACGCTCCAGGAGTGACATCTTCTCTCTGTCTCCTTGCGCTCTGTCTTCTATCCCGTTCTCTGTCCTCTCTTTTTCTTGACCTGTAAACGTATCTATCTTACCGTGTTTAGCACAATATCGTCGCGATCGTGATCACGTGTCGTTACACCCCCAACATGAACAAACAAATGGCTGACCGTGACGTCAAGAGCTAACAGCTTGCACCTATCTGGAACTTACTATATAAGAACAAACATGCGAGCTCGTTGATTGGAACAGCAAACACAATGTTTTCAAACATGTCTGGAAAGCATTCTCTAGTGAACAAACATGGCAGCGTATCCATCTCCGATCTGCTTCAATAATGGCTTTGTCTAAATATCCACGAATGTCATTCACATCTCAAACACAAAAACCAACAGTGCCACATCAGTCCTGACAAGAGTATACGACAGGAGTGAAGCGCATAGCAGGACTGATGCATGACATTTGCATTTTTATGGTTTTATTTATTATTATTATTTTTTTAACTTTGAAAACTGAAGCGAGGTCCGTAACTCCGACTGATTCAGAAGCGGATCGGAGCGAAAGTATTTGCGCTTGGGCACCAATTACACAGAGCCAGGCACAACAATTACTGAAACTCATCACAATTAATGATTGATTACCTAACTATCGAGCTGTTTTCCGATTGCCACGGGCAAAACGATAGCGATAATTAGATAAGAGAAGAATAAACAACAACAATGACAGGAAAAAGGAGGACAAGTCACTGGTACATTGACCAATCTTTTTTTTTTTCTGTAAAATGTCTGTGTCGAGAAAATGGCGGTTAAGTTTTATAGTTTTCCGTTTATCACACTGCCAGTAAGATTAATAGCTATGCAGTTTTCAGGCAGCGGAGCTAGTGACGCGATAGGGCTTGTTTCTACTACTGAACTTGTTGAAGATCATAATTAAATGGTTGGGGAAATATATTCATTAAATTATGATTAAAGAGACGTTTTGTCAGAGAACGTTAGACAGCCCATTAATTAATATGCGGCGTATTGTCTGAACAAGGGAGACGATCAGGCCAGGAGGATATGGCTGATGGCGTCATAGCCTAATGGGATTACGGGCCTTTAGTGAACGGCTTGCCTCTTGTCCTGGCCGGCGTTCAGTAGTGGTGCTCGGCGATGCGTGGAGATGGCACTGCACATCACGTGCAAGATCTAGATAGCCGCACACCTGTATAGCTTTTATACCTGTCGGTGCTAGAATGATGAGCGTCTGGCATTTCTAATAGAGGGACATTTCTTTATTGTGTTATCCCTTAATCTGAAAATCCAGAGATCACTGTAAAGAGACGATATACCCCCAAAGCAGTGAAAATAGGTGCAGTGTAAACAGTTTTACATGGTGCAACCATTTACATCTAGAAAACGTGATGCAAAGTAGGAGACTCACGTACTTGACACTATCGTAACTGTTTATCAGAGTTTTAAATCATGATATTTATCAATAGAATGGAGATAGAAAGGTATGCTGCTATTATATCGATGTGATGTTCTAATTTCGTGGATGAGACTGTGCGATTACCAGGGAACCCAAACTGAAAGTCTCTCTTGCATTCTCTTGACAAGGTGAGAGTGAGACTTGTATGTGAAGAACGGCAGGCTGTGTTCACAGTTCATTTTGTGAGCCTTTCTTTTTTTTAAATTTAGTTTGATAAGCTTTTATACACACACAACAAATAATTTGCTATTATAATTAGAACAATCTCCTCTTTGAGAAACACAATAGGAGACTAGTCTTTTCAAACAGTACCACTTTCTCATCGCCTACAACAGGTATGGTAGGCATTATTTCGTTTTTCAATCATAGAGGATGTACAGATTTCATTACATTTTGTGGGAGTGACAATTAGAGCTATGTCTTGTGTAATAATTAACATGGTGCAGTATGTAAAGCAATTTTCTGTTTACATATTTCATTCTCATCCGTTCCTTTACTTTACTGAAGTCAGTCGTGGTCTTTGTAGTTCTGGTTCGGAAAGGGAGATGATTCTATGTCGTTGAAAATATATGCTGAGACTTTGGAGCTACTTCTGACCTGGGACCAAGATATAGATTTGAAGTCGTCAAAGGTATTACATTTCACATACGAGATTTAATCTCAAAAGGTGTCAGTAGAAATTACTGGAATACCTTGATTTTAAACGTATCTATTTGTGTTCCAGAATGGCGAGTTAGGTGTTAAGGCAATATTACGTTCAGTGCAGGCTTATACTATTGTATCTGCTGTGTCGTGGATCTCAGTGGCAGTATACAGAGGAGGAAGTTTTAGACCAGATCGAGCTTTGACACCTCTAAGGTTAATGTACTGTTATATAAGGTGTGAAATTGCGCAGTAGCTCCATGACCAAGTTGAAGATCCTGCAGCTGGTAAAACAACCTCCATTGTACTGTGGTATTGTAGGAGACAGATCTCTCAGCGGTAGAAACCTGTGCTTGCAATGTTCGGACTACGCTGGATGTACAGATCTGTGCTTTTGTAACTATTTCCCTAGCTCTTCCCCATTCTTGCTCTCTAGCTCAATAATTGATCTATCTATCTATCTATCTATCTATCTATCTATCTATCTATCTATCTATCTATCTATCTATCTATCTATCTA
>JBCAUA010704516.1:0-15341 GCA_038406235.1 Peronia verruculata | reverse complement strand
TGTGAAAATCACATGGCGTTTAAGCGCTGAGCAGTATTGATGTAACTATACGCTAAAAAGATCAGGAATTGCTACATTTAATTATAACAAACACAGGGAAGAAGGCTGTACCTATTCGCATATATAAATCTTTAACTAACGGCAACGATCAACTAATCATGATAATGAAGACAATCAGTGATCACATGGGTTGCGTAACTTTTCAATTCGCCTAAGAACCCGTCTGCCTTAGAGCCCGCTTTTTTTGTCTCCCGATGACCGGGTTCTTAGGCGGAGACCACTGTATTAGCAATTAAAAGGGTTTGAGCTGTTGCTGTAGTTGAATTTAGTGAGAAAACAGCCCATCACTTTTATCCTTATAAATCCTTATTAGGCCATGCTACTAAATTACAATTATGGGGTTTCTACTCAATTTATTTCAGTAGATTCAACTCTGAACTGCACTTTTAGATAGATATAGAAGGGAAAAAAACTGCATTAAAAGTTCATTCACTGTAAGATAATACTTAATTTCTTGGTGGCCTCAGTTTGATGAGCACCTGATTTCATCATGTTGCATCTCATATACCTTGTTTTCCAAAAGCAGCAGGCTGTCTTTATTTATAGATTTACATTCACAAGATAAACTAACATACATCAAAGTTATGGCTCTTTCTCATCTTGATATAACAGAATAAAAATTATTGAATTTGTCCTGAATTAATTAAAGTCTGTTTTCAGATACATGGACATTATCAGCTTACCATAGTTTGTATGATATGTATGATCACTGCTTGGCCCTGTGTTGGTTGATGAAGTGCCTCCTGACTTGTAAGTCCAATCAAAGTTATCACTGTTTCCAGTATCTTGTTTGAAACCACACATGTCTGACTCAAAGTTGCAAACAAAAGGTTGACTTGATGTCAAGCCCACAGGTACAGTGTAATTGGCTGTGTGAGACAAAAGTTCATGCAGTGAGTGAAATATCAGTTTAGTGACTGACATAAGGAAGAAATTAAGGCAGTACTGTGAAAAAGAATATGAAAGAACTATTAGAAAGTTAGAGTGGATCAGAACATAAGCAAAGTGAACAAATCTAGGTAAATATTTTTCATGTCATATCACTGACAAGAATTAAGAAATTACTCTGTGAGATAGTTTTAGTTACAAAATTAACTGAGAAAGCCTCCTACATGAGGAATGATCTTAGTAATGAAAAACAAACTTCAAACACTCCAAATATTATTCCATGGTCTTAAGACCTTTTAAGACTATCAGAGTCTAATTTCTGTCTCATTTCTGATTTCCTGCATTCTTTTCTTGAAATGAGGGAGAACAGTTATGAATTTGGGATCATGACTGATGATTAGTGCCATACTAAACATAAGCCTAGTCCGATAAGGAAATAAGCTTACAACATGCACATGATTGTGAACATCATTTTGGTTTTGTCCTTGCACTACATTCTAAACTAGTGGTACTCTCAAAAATTTTTGAGAAGAATTGTGAACAAGCTTCACATAACCTCTATGGTTTTTAAATGAAGTGAACAATTATGAATTCCTATAGTGAAAGAATCCTGGAGACAGCTTGAGGCTCTCGCACAGGACAGAAGACAGTGGAAATCTCTGATTTGTGGTCTACACCCCGACAGGGGTGATTGACGATGATGATGATGATGATGACAGTGAAAGAAATTGATAGACTGGATCACCTCTAAGTCATATACTTTAAATATATACTGGAAAAATATTTTCTTTTACAGGATCAGAAAATATACCCTCATCAATTATACAGATTTCTAAGACACATTTTATGGAATTGTTTTTTCCCCTGGGGAAAAGATATAGGTTTCAATGGTGAGAATTGCTTCAAAAATGACTAAAAGGACAAACAATTCTGAGTGCAGATTTGCTTAGAAAGTTTGCTCTCAGTGTTCCCAAATGCCTATCAAGTTTTGAAACACTTACTTTCACAACTGCCATCTGTAATTTGGACATCATCAATGGCAATGACCCCTGCTATTCCAGGAGATCCCTTTGTGCCTTTGAAGACAATCTGCAAAACATAAGACAGCACAGTTTTCATAGGATCACCACCTGCTGTGTTATCAAATTGTAAATGAAAGCAGATTTTAAAAAAGCATCTATTTTCATGTATCTTTTTTCTTCATTTTATGCTCTTTTTTCATTTAAATCCAAACACATGGAAGATAAGAAAACAGAAAGGAGATGCAAAATGGAAAGACTGAAGAGTGAAAGATTACAGAATGAGAATCAGTGGGCTATTTCTACAAAGAAGAAAGCGCATAAGGCACATAAGATTGTATCAAAAAACACTTACAACTTTGTATTATTTGGGTCTCTTTGTTGCAGTAATATTGCAGTGGCTAGATTCACTAGTAAATCACAAAAATCAAACGAGACTCAAATTACCTGGTAGTTGCCAGTGGTTTTAATGTTAACAGTTTGCTGCTTCCAGTTGGGACCCTGGGATGCTTGCAACCGCTGCACAGGATTATTAAGTGAACTGCCTTTCACGATGTATACAGCCAGCTGAATAACATTGCTGTTCATGTTATACCAGTATCTGTTGATAGCAAAGCAAAACAAAAGAAATTGTTATAACATAGCCGATTTCAGAGTGAGAAACTAAGTTACAAAAACACAGTATGAAAAACTGACCCAAAATATAAATACGACAATACACATTCAAGAAATCCACCACTATATCTGATGCAATTCCAAATCTGCCATTCGAAGACAGATTTCTTTGATGATAATATTATGCAAATGTAATATATGTAATATATATTTTTTTTTGGTTAAATTACTTCCTTAATTTATCAATAAAGAAAGATATGAACATGCTTGGTCAACCTCAAAGAATCATTTCAGGGTCCTATTAAGTAAACATGAACATTTGAGATTACATGCTGATTACATGGTTTTCAAACCTTAACTTCCTGTAACAATCAAAGAATATCTTAACAGTTTTGTCAGTGGGCACTCTTTAAGATGGCATGCTCATGTACCGGATAAGAGATAATGGGTCACAGGAGGTTAAAAACAAGAGCTCTTGGAATGGGTCATTCTGACCTTAGGCATTTAGTTCCTGTGGCTCCAGTCACCCTGGGGCTGTACAGCAATGCTTCAGCACGGTTGGCTCCTTGCTTCATGTCATAGTAAACGTAGTGACCTCCTAGTAAAAATGTTTAAAAAAGCAGAAAAAAGTATCTTTGTTATTACATCATCACATCAAAATCTTTGTTATATAAATGGTCTTTATTTCATCATATGAGGGGGGGCATGTCCTGAAATGTGGATTTTGCCCAAAAAATGCAATTTTGAGCTTTTGTTTTCTCTTAAAGGTACTGCCTTTTCTGCGTGTAAAAATGGTATCAAAAGGTTGCTAAGTCTATTCTAACGTATTTGACCAATGGTCATTCAACGGTAGACCTAGGGTATTGTCAATCAGGATTTGGCTCCACCTGGCTGCTATATGAGGCCATAGATCATCGCGATTTTATTACATATAGGCAAAGGGTGCAAAAAGCACTTGAATATCACCTCTCCTAGCAATAACATGAGTTCCAGTGCCAGGGATGGAGACTGGAAGACCACTATGACACGAGAAAAACTGCTGATCATTCAAATTATCAATGGAAGTGTTCTAAAATGACTTTCCCCATCCCTTAAATAGCGCAATTTTACTTTTTTTCTGCTACTAATAGCTCAAGTGTCAACTACATGTCATAGTAAAGGTCAAAACACTCTTGGTTTGCATTAAAAAATGATATGGGGGCACACAGAGGTGCCAGAACCCGAAAGTGGCCTGTATAAAGATGAGGGGCAGGGAGCAAAATTCGATAAAAGATACGCCCAGAGAGCCAAATAATAGCAACAGGAGACCCATAAGTCATGAAAAGAGGGATAGTATATAAAAAAAAGGCTATTTTGAGCCTCAAAGGCGAATAAAAAACTCTTCATGTCAATTTTTCACTAAAAAAAAAATTTAAACGCGTTTTTTTCAACTTAGTTTTTTTGTCACATTTTTTCTATCTCCTTTTTTGTTTCCAAACCGATTGAAACCAAATTTGGTATGCATCATTGTCATCACAAAACTAAAAAGTTACGTATGCGCGTTAAATTCGGTCAGTAAGTTTTTGAGAAAATTTGGTTTTTTTGTTTGAAAAAATGACAAAATTTGAATTATCTCTATATGGCATTTTCAAAAATTTATAGAAAACTATGTATTGCACAGAACTTAATAAAAATATGTAACTTTTTAGATATTATATCAAACAATCTATGCACCAAGTTGTATTAAGTTTTGATGAAATTTGGCGGATTAGATAGATTTTGAGATCAATTTTGGAATGCCAAAATCCAAGATCTTGGCACTGCCATGGCAACCGTATGAAAAAGTCTTTTTTTTTACTGTTTTCCTCTAATTTGAACATGCTGAAACATATTCTGAAACCCACTTTGGGCTTGAAACCCATTGAAGATAATATCAAACTTGGCATCACATAAAACTGAAATTTCAAAATTTCCTTTCTGGTTTAAATTTGAAACCTCTACTAGAACATGTTACATTCCATTCAGACAGCCATAGTGAATAGGATGTCCCATGTGAATGGCAGCATAACCATAGAAATACAATTTTTCTCAATAGAAAGGACTCTTTTGTAATGAGAATATTGTAAAGACGTTTGTTAGATAGAATGAGGCAAGGGAGTCATGATAATTAAAAGGAAGCATTTGTATGAAAGTGAATGTATCAAAATGCCAATTGATTTATCTAATATGAGATCTAGTCCAATTGTTGTTGATCCATCTCAAACATACAGCTGTATTTTACTTGCTAAATGTTTATAATTCCCCATACAAATCTTGCTGAAACTTACTGTAAGATGTACTTGAATCTTTATATCAATATGACTAATATCACCATAAAAAAAAGAAGGATGACGATGAAATAGTTTTTTTCATTGTCAGTAATCATCTAGAATGATGAAATTCTGATCAGTTGTTGATTTTGCAATTACTTTTATTGGTGAGCTTGAAGTCTTGTCTCAACGATGCTTTCTTACAGTTGTTCATGGTCTTATTTATAGGTCATTATATTTATTTGATGTTTTCTTTTTCTATCATTTTTTTTTTCGATCAAATATGAGAGTCAACAGCAATAAAAAAGAAACAAATGAACCACCTCCTGAATTTGTTGTGTGGTCAACACCTGGGACTGACACAGATCCAAGCTGTGATGCTGTTTGGCCCCGTGACCAATCAAGGTCATCATTAGCGCTATTGGTCCAGCCACATAGGCTGGATTCAAAGTTACAGTTGAACGATGATGCAGCTGATGATAAAAAAAAAAAAAAAAACACAAAGTAGATCAACTGATCAGAGCAAGAAAGTAGAAGGGTCATAATTTCATTACATTCAAGATCCATCCTTTTTCTCTCTCTCTCCCTTCCACTTCCTTCTCTTTACCAAGCATAGATAAATAGCAGCCAATTCTGATATTTCTGAGTATGAGAGCTACAGACACTGTCACTAACAAATGTGGCTATAGGATTTTGTACTTATTCAACAGATTCACACTGACATAATTCATCAAATGACTTGAGCTATGGATATATTTTTATTCAATTCTCAAAGTATTGAGAATGACTTATGCCATGAGTGACATATGCATATGATTGTATAAACAAAACAAAAAAAATACCTTCTGAGATAAATTACTGTTCTTTATCTTTCAATCAGACCATATCAATGTTTATGTTCCTTCCATATTCATCAGTATTTCTTTCCACCTACCCACTCCATTTTTTTTGTCCTTCTGCCTATCTCTCTTTTCTCCTCCTCTGTCTTGCACACACATGAAAACTTTTGGTATAAGTTCCTCCACCTCTTCTCTTCTTTTATCAACTAATTCTGTCACTCTTGATCTTATATATTTGCTTCCCAACTCGTACTTTTTCCTTTTACCATTCTCTTTCTCTCTTTAAATCTCTGTACTATTTCATATTCCACATAGTTTTTTTCCATATAACTTTTTGTCTTTGGAATTTTGTCAGACATCTCTTGTTTTTTCATGTAAGTCATACACAATCTTTTAATTTAAGACTTTTTTTTCTTTTACTGTACTTGAGCCAACAAACTTAGACAAGCCAGAAGAACCTGCAGAATTATGAAGCTTTTTGAGTAACTTACAGTCTGTAAAGCTTGAACTTGCTGGAGGCTGTGTAACTGTGGGAAGTGTTGGCAGACCAGTAGGTCTAGCCTGAGGTGGAAGAGTGCTGCAGGACTGAGTCTCATAGGTGGCATCATCAATGGCAATGTCTCCACTGTAAGAAGATCCTACAACTCCAACAAACATCAACTGAAGATAGATTGACAGAGAGGAGACAGCTATGACAATAAACTCAGGATAATGAAATATCTGTGCCTTATTGTTTTAGATATCATCATTATCACTAAAGGAATGAAGAATGCAGCTTGCATTAATCTTTGCTTGAATTCCACAAACAAATCTCAGAGACTAATTTTATCAGTTTTTGTCCACCAATAACTGTTGGGAATCATTTTAAGTTATGAACAATAATGCTGAAGCTAAACCTGATAATCAAATTTAAACAACACTCTCCAGTACTATCTGAATTCTGCAGGGTTCACTAATAAGATATCTTCCTTCGATATGAAATGTGATGTATGTAAACATGTCACTAATACTTAAACAGTTTGCAAATATGAAGTTCACAAAAAAAAAAGAAAAGAAAAGAAAGAAAGAAAAACACTACCTTCATCTATACCTTTTTATAATAACTAATGTTTTTATAACTGTGACATCCTATTGTTTGTTAATTCACATAGGCTACTTCAAATCTACTTGCTACAAATGAAATGTTTCTTTTTGCAAGAACTAACCTTGAAGCCAATGGTGGATTGAACTGGCACAGATGCAAAGTTCCACTGATTTGAAGTCCTACTTCCATACTCCCAGAGTGTGGTGCCAGGCATGCTTCCATTAGAAATATAATTGACCTGAAGCTTTCCAATCGATGAGCCAACCATGCTGTACCAAAACCTATAAAGAGTGGGCTATCTATATTTACATGTATGGCTGGTACATTGAAAGGTTGTGGAATATGACAAATGTTCATAGGTCAAAGTGAAATACACTGCAAATACTATGGACTATATTGAATCAAATAGTTGAGCATTTCATGGATCAGATCAGTAATTAGGCATTAAAATTCATATTTGCTTCAGTTTAGCAAGAGGTCATCCTTGACCACTGACATGTAAAATGACTTAAAATGCTACAAGTTTTAAGACTATTCTATCTTTTCATGATTTCACTGAAGTAAAAAAAAAAAAAATCACAAATAAGATGATGAACCAAAGGAGCATGAGGGGATAAAGCTAATGATGGAAATGACTTACTTGAAACAATGAACAGCATTGTTTGTGGATGGAAACAATTCGCTCAGCAAATACGCTTTGTCATTTTGTTTTCTGGGGCTGCTCGTCTCAATGTAAATATAATAACCTAAAAGGAATGCACATTACTTTTATTATAATTCATTCACTTTGTCAGCATTTTTCAAATATGAAAACAATAACAGTTTCAAAGTTGTATTTTTTTTTTTTTTTTTTCACATTTTTATTCAAACTGAGAAAATTATAACTAAATGGATTCATATACCATACCTAATAGAAAATTTCAACAAACAAAGAAAAGTTCTATTTATTGTTTTGGTTCATAAAGTTGGAATGAATGGATAAAATATTTAAAAATGCTAAGTGTTTGGACAAACAATAGCATTGCACCTGGCATTTACTTAATCTGAGATAATGTGAGCCTACCTGCAGCAGAATTTGTTGTATGATCAGCAGTTGGGCCGGTGCCACTTGAAGTAGTTCTTCCCTTCTGTACTGTCCAGTCAAAATCATCATTCAGCACATTAGTCCAACTACAGAGATCTCCATTGTCAAAGTTGCAGGCAGCTGGCAGCATAATTGAGAATGTACATTGAAAACAAGTCCAAGTGTAAAATTGGCATTGGTAAAAAAGGTGCAGTATTTATGGTTCTACATGTACAATAACCTGCAGAAATGGAATTCAGAATATGCAGAAAACCATTCGGCATTTTTCACACTGTATACCATTTATAATCAACATTAAAATTTATTTTTAATTCTGTCACCGCAAATATCCTTGAAATGAACTGATTTACAGTAAAAAAAATACTCTATCCACACTTACGCAAAGATGAACAGCTCTTTTTCTCAACCTTGATGTCATCCAGGCCAATGTCACCTTGATAGCCTGTGCCTATGACTCCATCAAAAACAATCTGTTCATGAAAAGAATATTACTGTAAATAAATAAACAACTTCCTCATTTTCCAACGATCTTCTTGGCAAATATTTTCACTGTATTAAACTTCACATAGTAACCAGAGAAAGAAGTTCATTCTGGTGAAAACACTAATTTTAACTGACAATCAATTTCAAAATCAATGTTTTCACCATTTTATACTTCATACGGTAACCAGAGAAAAAAATTAAATTGTTTCATTTGTAGAGACTAGCGGTTTTAAAGCCAACATTATTAACCATGTTATATTTCACATTGTAACTAAAGGAAGGAAATAATTGTAGTAAAATATGTTCATTAAAAAAAAAAAAGATCAATTTCAAAACCACATGGTAATATACCACATCTAAATGATAGCTGATGAATTGACTGTACAGAGGTAATAAAGCTGAATGACTCTTCTTAATCAAGAATGATGGATACATGCCTTTGAAGTAGATGACTGAACCAGAAGAGGGACCTTTTGGCTGTTCCAAGAATTGCCCTGATTCCCAGTAATGTTCAATACAACAGTGTCAGTGGAGCCATCCACAAGGTGCACAAGAAGAGAACCAATCTGAGTTCCATACATGTGATACCAGAAGGTCAAACAGTAATCACCCACACCAGAAGAGATTGCAGGTGACCCATACTTGGCATTATCCCCCTTTCTGGCAGGACTTGATGCTTCAATGTAAATGTAATGACCTGAGCAAATACAGATCAAATAAAATCATTCAATTGTTCTGAGACAGTCAAACACCTGATCACATCTCGCTTAGAGCAAACAAGCTGGGTAATTTGCTGTTATGCAACCAGGTGAAATGGGACTAGTATAAGGCTTCATCTGTGCAAGAGTTAATGGCATCAATGGAAAAGGGATCAAGTATACTTTACTTAATAAAAATGATTCTTCTTTGCTGAACTATTCAAATTCAAAATTGACTCGTGCAACCCCATCCTTTGTAAAGTCCAGCTCTCCTACAAAAGCCTCTTTTGTCATCCAATCTATTTCATTCAGATACATACCATTAGGAAAACTATGTTGTTCAACTTATTAACTCAAGAGATTTTGAAATCCACTTCAATTATCAGAGATACTTCAATGAACAGGAGGCTTAGTAACTTACCAGTAGGAGTACCAGTAGTATGATCATTGGATGGCCCTGTGCCTGCAGATGTCGTGGAGCCTGAGTGAGGTACCCAGTTGAGAGTGTCATCATTCTCAGCTTGTCCATGATCTCGATACGCACATGGACTCTCAAAATCACAAGTTAGGCTAGCCAAACCACTGGAATCTGTAATGATAAATCAAGACATGACTTTCAGTTTGTTCAAACTTATTTTAGTACTTTCTCAAGCATTTTTTCTACTGTTGATCATAATAACAGTGTCAGACTTATTCTGAGAACTCCGAGCATCAAATTACAAAATGTGAATAAAATGTGCTGTTCCAAAGATATCTGTCATGAAAGGCAGACTGAACTCAAATATTCCATTTCTACCCTGACACTGGAAGAATATGTAAACTTTACGGATGAGCAGTTTCCCAACAAAAACAAAACCACAAAACAAACTTCGTGGCACACTAACAACACTAAATGAAAGATAATGTACAAAACAGTGACATTTCTCAGTAGGTTCACTGAAAGAGGAAAATCTTTACAATTTTGCATAAAATGGTGAGCTGAATCAAATTTTGAAGGCAAACAACAGTTGTTTCAACTTACTGAAGCATTGTCCTTTGGTCACACTGACATCATCAATAGCTATATCACCTTGGTAGCCATTGCCCCTGGTTCCTGTTATTTTGAGCTAAAAGACAAAGAACATGAAAAATTATATCGTGTTCTAATTCACACACAAAAAAAAACTTCCTCTTTAGACAAACTTTGCAGATAATTTATCTGCCTACTAAAAACTCATATTTTAATGGACCAATACATATTTACAAAATCACTTTTAAATATAGGCTGTAAAACTAATAAATACAGGTTGCCAAGCCCAATAATGATAATGAGCTTTCAGTTGATATGTTCTTCATTTTTTCTTAGTAATATCAGTACAAATTAATTTAAAATATAGTGAACTTATTCATTTATATTTAGTCTATAACCTGTGTACAGTGTCCCTTACTGTAAATTGGGATGGAGATGACAAGGTCAATTGTCCTTTTCTCCACTGAGGTCCTTGGGTACCCTGCATAACCCAGATCTGAGTGTCTGTACCACCAGCAGAGGAGAAGATTTCAAGTTTGTCCACATGCATTCCTTGCATATAGTACCAGAAGGATAAGCAGACCTGAGCACCAGCATTCAGGTTAATCTGAGGGCTAATCAAGGTAGCCTGTTGTCCTGTTGATGAGTTGCTTGCTTCTATGTACATATAGTA
This sequence comes from Peronia verruculata, assembly GCA_038406235.1. Classification (NCBI taxonomy): domain Eukaryota; kingdom Metazoa; phylum Mollusca; class Gastropoda; order Systellommatophora; family Onchidiidae; genus Peronia; species Peronia verruculata. The sequence continues at coordinate 4,601 of JBCAUA010704516.1, read as the reverse complement.
GCCACCTGAATGAAAGGATGGAAAAAAGCACATGATTTTTCCCATCAAAAAAAAATATGGCACACATATAATGCCACATAAAAAGTATATACTCCCAGTTAAAATGTTTGAAGTATGGTGACTGCCAGACCATACCAATGAATTAGAATCAATTAAATTACAGACACCTCATGAATCTAAAGAACTGAACATTTTCTGTCTGAAATCACTTTTTCATTATTCACAACACAGTATTTGTCATATAATCGGGTGGAAGAAGTAGGGTGTCAAAGATGATTTTGTTAAGAAAATAGATTCATCTGACCATGGAATCATGAAAGTCAACTTTGAAAGTGAATTATTTTAGTACAGAGAAGTCACAATTTATCTTTTTTTTTTTTTCGTCAAGCTACATGTAGTTCTCTTTTCACAGACACCAAGAAATCTATACATGCAAACTTTGATATCAGAATCATTTCATCCAGTCACAGGGCATTTGTTCTTCAAAAACCTGTAAACTGGTTTACAAATTGTAACTTACCTCCAGTGTGATCGTTTGGAGGGCCTGTGCCTTGAGAAGATGTCTGTCCCTTTTGTCTCAGCCAGTCAAAGTTATCCCCTGGAGAAGACTGTTGCTGCCAACCACAAATACCAGTTGTAAACTGGCAGGAAATGCCTGATAACAAAATATGTTGAAGTTATTGTGAGTATACAACTGATTAAAAATATTTATCTTGCATGAAGCTACAAGAGATACACTCTGAAAATTATTATAGGTTATATTAAGTATTACCGGGATATTGAGAAAAACGCATTACAGCACAAGTCAACTGATGAGTTATACAATTGTGATTCCATTAAATTGATACAGAACTCTTTTGCATTTGTTTTTTAATGGCATTTTATAGCTCTCAAGCTCAGGGATGTCATGAAATATATGTATTTTGGCATGTCTGACTCAGGTTATTATCCAAAACATCGATTATAAATACTTTGATCTGCCTAGTCGTGACAGCCGTCATATCAAACCGATCATAAAAATCTACCTGAATTAGCACTGTTCATTGCTGTAGACCTTGTAATGGAAGTTGTACCCGTTGGTGCCACAGTTATGGGATTCATGGTTGGTTGTGCATTATTTGGGGTCACTGAAAAAAAATAAGATATATTCAATAATGTATGGTAATGTATGACAGCAGAAAAGTGTAATTCATGCTGAATGCAAAACTGGTTTTAATAATATTAAGTATAATTAATATTAAGTGTATTAAACAATTATGATTCATATCATAAGAGAGGCTACGAGACAAAAGTATCTAAAAATATAAATACAGAATTGCTTAAGAGCTTCTATTTTTTGCTGACATGACAACACATGCAAAAAAATCAATGACTTAACATTTTTTTTTAATGCTGTATGGGATTTGTTGTCTTTATGTGTTCAGGTTTTGTCTCTGCTAGGCTGAGATCGCAATATCTATTTTCTTTCTGTCTATTATTTTGTTAGTAGTACCTAAGGAATTTATCAAATTTCATAATATGAACAGATATCAAGTTGTTTTGCTATTATCTGAAGTATCTGACTGCAAAAAATTATTGAAAAATTGTAACATGCTTACAATGACAAGAATTTAAATTCAGATATATATCTTACATGCACAATTTGTGGTAGAGTCAAATGAAATGTCATCAATGGCAATGTCTCCATCCCATGAGGATCCTCTCACGGCTTCAAAGATGATCTGAAAAGAAAAATATTCACTGATTTAGGCTCTCAATTCATTCAATACTAGTCACCAAGTTTGTACTTTAGCATTAGCATGAGCTTCAGAGGAGTTCAATCATTACAATGAAACAAACAAGCAAAATAAACAATGTCACAGTGATTTACTAAGAATATTTTATTTTAAAAAATCTTTCAAACCAACCTGATAGCTGCCGGTTTGCTTAGGAATCAAAGCTTGTGCTGCAAACCAGTTTTGTCCTTTGTTGCCTGAGAGAGACCAGATTGGACGGAGACTGTGATCACTGGTTTGCATGACCCAGACATTCAGGGTGCCAACAGTGGCTCCATTCATGTTGACAAAGAAGTGGAGGCAAGGAGCTAAGGTGGGACCAAGATCCTGACTGATGAACCAAGCCTTGTCTCCGCTGACACGGGGTGAAGAGGCATCCACATAGACATACTTGCCTGCAAGAAAATAAAAATATCTGTCATTAAGAAATACAGAGATACAACCAGGTAAAAAAACATTATTTATCTATTTGATCAAACAAAGGATATTTCAGAACTACTCGTGGATGAACAACAGAATTCAATAACCCTCAAAAGTGATGAATTACAAAAAAAAAAAAAAAAGAGTATTAGTCTCCATACCTGCATATGTATTTCAAATTTAAAATCTGACTGGCTCTGGGCACCTCAAGACTGATGTATCAAGACATAATTTAAAACAAAAAATATTGGAAAAAAAAAAAGAAAGAAAATAAGAGTAGAAAAAATAAAATGAGTGAAAGAAAACAACTTTAAGCCCATAGTTTTATTACTACAATGTTAAAAGATTGGTGTTAATATCTGCCAAATAAAGTGAAATGAAATAAAATTATTTACCCGTGGCATTTCCCCAAGTATGGTCAGCCACAGGGCCAGTGTTGACAGATTGTGTAGTCTGGCTAGTTGTTTGCCAATCAAAGTCATCACGATTTTGCTCATTTGTCCAGGTACACAAACCAGTGTCAAAATTACAATTTCCTGCGGAGAAATGACAATAATTTTTACAAGTCCAGAGGAACATTTTTACCAGAAATTTAATTTGTATTCACTGATGACCTCTACCATTCCTAATTATCCTGTACATATCATCTTTCTCTTTGACAGATAGTCAAGAAGGGATAAAAAACCAGAGATAACAGTCTGCAGGCTGGCGCTGTCTTCTGTCTTGCTGCGCAATACAAGTATTTTATTACAACAGCTTGTGAAAAATCAGTAAAAATGAAAACATTCAAAAAGATTGAAATAGAAGTGACTGAGACAGACAATGGGACGGGATTTATTTTATCAGGTTTGTACCAATGAAGATAAATTATCTTGTAATCCGACAAACTACAACTGCTTTCATGGCTCCACCACCAAAAAAAAAACCAAAACAATTACACAAATTGTCACTTGACTGGGTGAAATGAATAAGATGTCAAATGGGGCCCTTGTCAACAAAACTAGATTTCACTTACCATAGGTTCAGAAACCTTTGAGTATGTATATCTTGGCAAAGAAAAGTCAAATTTGATTTTTTTTATTCCCCATCAAAATTAAATAATTACTGTGAATTTCTCTTTCTGTGGACACCAATAGTCTGTACTTTAAAACTTTGATATCAAACTCATTGACCCAGTTGAACAACAATCATTCAATACAATACTAATCACATACCAGGATGTGAGCAATCTGCATTGGTTATACTGATGTCATCAAGAGCAATGTCACCAGTATAACTATTGCCTATCACAGCCTCAAAGACAACTGAAAATGGAGTATTAGATGGTGGCACACTGACAGTTGCCTCTCTCCAGCCTTGGCCTTGATCATCTGAAACATAAACAAAAATTTCATCCACCAATTCAGGTGTTACAAACAGGATCTATTGTCAGTTTATCATTCACTCATTCCACCGACACAAAATCTCCTTTGAGGAATTTTTCTGTGAATTGGTTTTGCTGTTGAAGAAACTCTATCAATCAAAACTGAAAATATCAATTTTGTATTTGTCTTTTCTTTTGATGTACTGCTGCTTTATTATTTTAATTTTTGGATATTTTATTAGCTCACACAAATATCAGTCATGATCTAATGTTACTTGTCAATCATCTCATTTTTCTTTATTTATTATGCTCACATTTTTACTGTGAAATATTTTGATTCTTTTTTTTTTTTTTCACACTACATTCTATTTCACTTCACTAAACTTCTATCTTATTTTTTTTTTTTTTTGTACCGCTCTTTCCATTTAAATCCACTAATAAAAGTTACACATACTTTGTCTCGTCCATACAGCAGTGCCTCTAACACCATTTTGCTTGATGTAGATGTTCAACTTTCCAATGCTGCTGCCATACATGTTGTACCAGAAATTCACACAGCTTGATGTCTGTGGACTGGCTGGGACTTGAGCACTCTCCAGTCTGGCTATTTCACCACTTTTACGAGGAGCTGAGGCTTCTACATACATGTAGTGACCTGATAAGAAATGAATAGAGGCAAATCAATCTAAAGACAAAGAAAGAATTTCTGAAAAGTAATCAAATTTCTAAAAGAAATCTGATTAGAAATTAATTAACCAAATAAAATTTAAGGTCACACAAGGAATTCTTAAAACTAATCAAATTCCTAAATAGGAATCTCAACACAAATTCATTTCAAATCAAACCCAAAGACAAAAGCCTGAAAAGAAATTCTTAACACCAATCGTACCCTACAGTAGAAATCTGAGAAGTACTTACGAAAGCCAATTAAATGTCTTGCGCCCAGGGCAAATGAGTCGCAAGTTGTGCCAGGTGAGTTCAAGTCACTGCTGTTTTTTTACCATTTTTCACTATTTTCCAACTATGATACCAAAATATTTCTT